>VXAL01000438.1:71908-87445 GCA_013399475.1 Chauna torquata | reverse complement strand
GAGCAGATTATCTTTGGCCTAGCAACTGGCATCTGTATTCTAAATGTAGACCAGCAACTTGTTTTGAACTAAGAATTAAAACACATTAACTTGTTACATATTTTGAACGTTTTCTTGAAGCACGTCAAAAAATGTTGTTTCAACAAACTATTGAATCATGAGTCACACAATGTGAAGTCCATCAGCTTATCCATGCTTTAGCGCATTAAGAGGTAAAAGCAGAACAATTTATGCCCGAAAATCATCAGTTACATTTACTAAAAAACTAAGTGGAGGTGTCCACAAATAAATTTATTAGTATTTTAAAAATATTAAATATGTTAAACGTCCTTCATTTAAATCTAAAATGGATCATTCCTTTCATCCAACAAGAAAAAAAAATGTCAACCTGCCTTCCTTATACTCCCTCAAGAAACTTAACCTTATTATCTACATGCTTAATATGATTCTCAAGTATTTGACCTTCTCACTCTATCTTTTATCTGCAAATGATAAACACATGACATTCCTCATCAAGAATGACCACACACCTTGTCTCAGTCTAAGTTTGGGAAATGAAAATTCTAGCAACCAAAACTAAAAAAAAGCCTGTCATTCACACTATCCATTCCACAACAAAAACAACTGAACTAGAGTATGTCAATCTTTTCAGTTATACGCCATTATTCCTTGAAGGAAATACAATACTACTAAAACACTTTTTTGTCCAGGTTTTTGAAAACAAGAAGCTTCTCGCTCAAATACCTGTGAAATGAGTTCCTCTGGAATGACTGATGCTGGAATCACTGGTTGCGGTTGACTCCCCAGCAGTCCAGATCCTCTGTCTCGTCCTGTGCGTATAACTCTGGTCTGCCTTCGAGAATCTCGAGCTCCAGCAGATGATCTACCAGAAGATCCTCCTCCACTTCCACCAACCCCTGAACTCCAGCGACTTCTAAAAGATTTAGATAGATAAATAGATTTTTCTTTTTTATAGCAACATTCTTTTGGAACTATTTTAAGAAATATGGCATCAGTTTTATTATGAATAACTTAAAAACAGTCTCTGAAAAATACAGGAGATTGACTTCATAGGCAAATGCTACGAAAGTCTCTCAAAACTAATAAGAATAACAGCACCAGGTTATTGATAAAGTTCTGAATTAGAACAAATATAAAGCAGGACACCAACTGGAAAGTTGCACATTTTATTACTTGTATAGTTGTGTGGATGTATACACAAACGCACACACCAATTCCCTGAGTTTCTAAAAGCAACAGTATTCGCAACATAACACCTAACACTCAACTGTTAACTATAAAAGCACAAAAGCAGCAGCTTCACGGTCAGTGCACTATGTTTGACAAGGGCTCTGTACTCAGATAAATCTTTAAAATTTCTGAGACTTGATTTATATTAAGAAATTGCTTTAAATTACACTGAAAAAATCAAGTAATATTCTTGACTACAAGACAAATCTTACACTAGAGAGTTCTTTTCATGAGTTACTCTACTCTGCACCTACTGCTACTGGAGAAATCAGCATCAACTATACTGCATCAGTATGCATAAACTGACTGAACGAGCAGCTTTTTCATTTCAATGAGTCGATATTAAAACAAGAGAGTAAAAAACAGTGTTTTGTAGAAACAGACAACTCGCCATCATTACAACTTTCCACTAATCTTAAAACACTATAGAACTGAGTTAAATGAATCTGTTCTGGAAGTAAGACTACATATTCTGATGTCCTGAAAGACTGATGAGACTATTGTGTTCTTCATGGTTATTGCACAAGTCAACTGTAAAGGATATTGGATATGGCATTATTGTTATTTAATAACCAGTAACAGCAAAACTTTCCTGATCTCAACTATCATAATCCTCAATCTCCTTTCAAGAAAAAATAAATAAAATTAATATGTAGAGTCTTGCATAACAAGTCTAGCAAGACAAGAAAAAAAGGTATGTTCTCTGCAACAGTATCTAAAATTCACATTAAAACTATATTGCCTGTAGATATAAAAGCTAATTAACTTAAACTATAAAATGTAAGACAGTTATTATTAAGTTAATTACTAACATTCTTGTCTTTTATTCTGTAATTGTATGGTCTTGTCAGAAGAACTCAAGCATCCACCTAAGATGAGGCCCTATCAGATATCTACATTCTCAGGATTCTAGCCAGCAACCACATAGACAATAGCCCAGTACAAGACAATAAGCAATACAATGAAGGCTTCAGCAAAAAAAAGTCTTATCAGTTAGAAAAAGCTTACAAAAATAGATACTAGTGGGGGAAAAAAAAAAGTGACTTTTTACTCAAAATGAGCTAGTTATTCTGCTTCTAAAGGTGGGAAAGAGGGCTGAAGGAATACAATTTCGTCCTACACACAAGTTTCCAATTCAGCTCTCAGCATGGAAGATGTGGGTTTAAAGAAAAGCTTACATATTTTAATACTTATTACAGATGCATCTCTCTACTTTAAGTTATAAACTGTCAGTGACAGACCTGAGAGCTCTAACAGTTAAAACTTCATATAGATATAATAACTCAAGTATTCCAAGTGTGTCCTAACTTGACAATTAAGAGGTATCACGAAACCATTCTCTTTAAGTTCATGCTATACTAGCTATGTATTTTACTACCTCAAGTTAGATCAGGTCTGGGGAAACACAGTGACTTATTTTCAGATGTTTCAGCACATTATCATTTTCAGATGTTACTTTTAGTGTAACTAAGAGCTAATTAAAACATGGTTAAAAACTTCAAGAAAACTTGAAGAAAAAAAGGGACATAATTAACATTCCTAAAACAGGCAGGTTTCATTCCTTCACCTCTTTACAAATGTTTAACAAACAGCTTTGAGAGTTCCGAAAGCTACTAAACAGCCTTGATATAAAAATGTCATCTTCACAAAATTTACTTCCCTTGTGTTCACAAAACTTTCATCTGGACTCCTTTCAAGTGGACTTAAATTCACTTGAAGTGCTCTAATTCCTTCTGTTATATACCTACCTTTAGCTTAACAGGTCTACACTCTCAAACAGTTACGGAGAAAAATATCACTGGGACATAGCTATTCCTATTGAAGGTCCCTAAACCTAAAATAAATATTAATATAGAACTGAAATTTTGCTGCTCATCTACTAGTTTTTCAAATCTCTTCACTGCCCACTAGCATGATAGCAATCTTCCAAAGCCCGTAACCTAATCTAAGGACTCCACTGTTTGGATGTGTTCAGATTCAGTTTATTATGGCAAGTACTCGTTTCATTTAATAGAGCAGTTACAGCATCTACTGTCACTCTGAGTTTGGTGAGTTCTAAAACATGCAAGGGAAGAAATTAAAAACGCTTCATGGTTGGTCTCCTAAGTGCATAGTTTCAAACAATTTTAACTGGTTATGCTCAGGTAAAAATAAACACAGCACATTCCTAGTCTAAGAAAAAATCCTACACTTTCAACAGTAGGTTTTTAAACATGACAGTACCAGTTTGCCTTTGAAGTTTAACAAAGAGATTTAGGTTCAGATGCACAAAAGTTTCATAGGAAGTAGGGGTACGGGATATCTTTCAGGCAACTAAACCCTCAGTGAAATTAGCTTTCACTGAGGTGGTATAACAAACAACAAATTCACTTTGAGGGAAAAGCTGTAGTTCCTCTTCCCTCTAACAAAACATTCACAAGCAGAAAGTATGGCTTCTAATAGCAAGTCTTCTTACTATGGTTAGTAACCTTAGAAAAGCATGTTCAACTTCTTATAAAAGCATGTAAAGACAAATTCATTGTGATTATGTGTAGAACGTAAAATTTACATTGCTATAGGAAGGGACACCATCAATTTTAAAGCTAATGATAGAAAATTGAGTCTGTATAGTAGATATAGCATATAGCAAAATTTTAAAGGTTCTGAGTGACTTTTTTTTTTTTTTAAACGTTTCCTTCCTATTAGTATGTACAAGGCCCCAGCTAACAAAAAAAAGCTTATTACTTGGGGCAGGGGAGAAGACGACACAATAAAACCGAGTACACAAAAGTCCATAAATAGATAGGAAGAGTCTTCATTATGTATAAGTGCACTCATTTTACTTTGTGCCACTATCCTATTAGGTAATTTAAGTTGATAGTGTCCCTCTAAAAAACTGTTTTTCTACTAAAAAACTAAAAAAAAAAATTCATAAGAGGACAACACATCCAAAACAAAGTTATTCTCCACACATACATGAAGAATGTTCCATACCCTAGGTACTTGAGGGTCACTTGCACATCTCTCATCTTAACCAAATCAATAAGGTTTTTTATTATACCCTACCTACACAACTGCTGTAATTATACGTTCCCTTATACATACTGCATACAATTTATATATGTGTATACACATATACTCAAATATGGAACAAACAGATTGCAGCCTCAATCCTATCAAAACTTACCCAAGGGTGTTGCCTGCCAGTCTGCCCAGAGTTTCAGAACCAGACAGAAACCATGGGGAGTCACTAGTCCTGCCTGGCCTGGATGTCCTTCCTGCCCCTGAGCCACTGCTCAACTTTGAACTGAAAGTAAAAGATGGTAAATCAGTCACAAAACAATCCCAAATGGGTTAAGAACAAAACCTGGAATCCCAGGTCTAAATTCTCAGGGACTTAGTCTGGTAACATACCAGCTTAAGCAACACCCTTGGGGAATATTCCAAACTAATCTAACTGCATATTAAGAGGTACACTGAAAAAAGAAAATGGAAAGCATGTCTAACAGATCACACGTACATCAGCAATCCATAACAGCACAGTTGCAAATACATATTAACCTATTTAGTGATTTGAGATAGCCACTGTGCTAAGTTTTCAGTTAGGGGATACATACAAATTGTAATTGCCAGTTGTTCTATCTGTAGACCTGAGCCTGAGTTTGCTCCTTTGACATTAAAAAGGCATTTTACATCCAAATATGAACTGTTAAATAATCCTATTAAGGAGGACTTACCTGGACTGAAGATAAGAGATCTAGAAAGTAAGCCTTTCCAGACAGGACCACTTTCAGAACGGATTCTACATGGGGCTTAACACTTTAAGACAGTTTCTTTCATGAGGATTATTTTCTGGTGGGCTTTGTTTGTTTCTTTAAGTTAAAGACATCCTGTCTCACTTGTTTTAGAGCCACATCTAGTATTTATTCCTACACCAGTTTGTCAAGCTAGGCTGTTTGGCTGCATTACCACAACCATTATGCATGTACTCAAAGTACCCATTCCAAAGGCAATCTAGTTTAAAAACAAACAAACAAAAACAAAAAAGCAGCCAAGCTGCTTATGCAGTTCAAAAGAATGATTTAATATAAAGAAAAGAGTTTCTTACCCATCATTATTATCAGGTTTACCCAATTCCAATCTGTCTGGCTGAACTGAAAAACCAATCCTGCAGACTCTACCATCCTATATTTAAAAACAAGAAAACCAAGTGTCCAAAATTGAAATGCAAGACAGTTACAGGAAAAAAAAAAAAAAAAAACCCAAGCAAAAACAGGTCTTCAGTTGCTGAAGAAACTGTATTAATTTGATGTTAAAAGAATTAGTTTTAACTGTATGGTTTCAAGTTTGTTATCTGAACAGATTTTTGAGTAATTTACCTCAAGAAGAAATGCAGCATGATTTGGTCCCACCACACACTGTTTAATAGTAGCCTGTTCCAATACATTCAAAGGGGGGTGGCTGAAAACAAAAAGTGAGCATGTATAACATCTTTAAACTTTTAAAGTCCAGAAAAAAAAAAAAAAAACAAGTGGCATATGGAAGGAACAAGGTGCAGTGATGGTTACTGATATATAAAACATTCAAGAATGACTAAACATGTACATCAGTTGAAGCAACTGTGTTGTCTTTCCAGTCATTAAGCACAGAAAATGCAGAACAAAACCTTAAAAGGTGACAGAAGAATTTTCATTTAATTTGATCATCAATAAACAATAGGCGCCAAACTTCAACTTAGAGTCATTTGACAAGGAGGGTATTTAGTAATTAAATATATCATAACTGAAAAGCTAACATTTTCTTCCTAACATAAGAACCATCTTACGTGAAGCATTTCTGAGCTTTAGTATTAGTACTGCGGCTTTCTACGGCTATATCTATAATACAGTCTTAATTCTTGTTGTTAGAAAAATCTTACTTTCATGAATTACTTGCAGCATCATGCTATATGTCTTACCTGTTTAAATTATATTTGTTCAGCTTCTCTGAAACTTCTCTTAATCTGAAAAATAATAAAAAAATTTAAAAAGTGAAGCCTCTATTGTATATAACATTTACGACATGATTTTGTGTAGTTGGTAGAGATACTTCAACATATTACATACTGATAAAACCAAATATCTAATCCCAAATTTAACTATTAACAACAAACTGCAGGACAGCAAACACTCTTACAACATTACAGTAGGGGACTGTGAGAGTGTATTATGGGAACCACTTACCACTAAATTTAACGAAGCTTGATATAAATGCTACTTGGTGTTGGGAGTCTGCATCAGAAATGGATGGTGTTCAGCTTCAAACCAAGTTTTTGTTTTGGAGGTTTTTTGTTTTACAGTTTTACCCTTCCACCTATTACCTTGCTGTAAACCCCATTTTTTCTTGCATTTCTGTATGTTTTGCAATTCACCATGAAAAAAGGTACCTTGTTACAACCGTTTACAACTTTACACACAAAATAAGCAGATGAAGTAATGACCATTAGCTGTAGATATATTTATGTTTCCTTGTAGTACGTTTCAATACAGTATCCCACAGCAGACTTGATTACCATTTTCTAAGGAATCCAAGTATATGGCATGTCAGAGCCAAAAACGACTGTACGTTCCTCAAAACAGAAGAGACAGGAAAATATGTGCAAAAACCATCATCAAAAGGGACAATCAACAAACTTTGACAAGCAGAAAAAAATAATCCAAAGAAAATTCAGTATCTTGGATAGGGCTACCTAAAACATCATCTTTACTAAACACAAAACTGTTTCTAGAAGCGCTTCCCACCCACTTTTATGGCAGCTCATCAAATGGAAGATCAGAACCCGAAAACTGGCCAATCCACAGGCTACTTCTGCTTAGAGGGTACAGTGTCCAAAAGTGGAAACCAACACAGTAATTTGCACCTTTGCCACTAAATTAGAAAAGATCCTCCCTAGGCAGCAAAGACGCTCTGATAATAACAGGTAGGCACTTCATGTAAAACTTCGGTTCCTGTCTTCCCAAACATGAGAAGGGATCTGAAAAAGCCCTTGAACAGTTACCAAATTTAACTAGAATATTTGTATTATAGACACTAAATCAAGAGATCAATCACCCCCCAAAATAAAAGGTCTTCCTAATAAAATAAAAAAATCCTATCTTTTTTTGCCATTTCACATTTCACAAATCTCCTTCATAATCAGCAACCCCTTTCTAAACTTCACAAAAAGGGACACACACCAGCACTGTTTTCTTCTGTCTGAACCTTTAAATCCCTGCTTTTTACTTGCTTCATTTCAGTTTCTACATATAGGCTGCCATGGACAATCACTTAAGTTACTTGAAAACTCTGCACATGAGAAAGAACACAGATTAGAGGTCCAAACATCCAAATGTTAATGTTATCAAGTGTTCGACTCCAAAGCACTTGTCTGGAGGGAAAAAATAAAGATGTACATCTGTTTGAGAAACAAGATAATTTATACTGATAGAAATAACTCTGTGTCCGGTACAAGCACAAGATGAAAGGACTGGTGTGAAAAGACAGCAGGAAGGGGGTGAACATGCTTAGAGCCATCCTTTGCTATCCCAAGCTGCTGGTCTGTAAGTAGGCATTTTCACCATCCCCAGTTCCAGCCACAACTGCTTCACACAGGCAAATTAAGATTCTGTGAAGGCCATGCACAAAAGGAAAATACAGAACACAAACTTCATATGCAATATGTGTAGAAGGTACCCACCCCATCAGAGTGAATTACTGTGGAAGAATATTGAATGAAATCCCAAAGATGAATAGTATATAGTCCACAGCATACTGTAAGACTCCTTCTTGCCTTATAGAATGTGCTGCATAACACACAAGTTGAACTTCCCTGAAGCTTCATGTCTTAAGTATGCCACCTAACATTTTCCCAGGAATCCTAAGCAGTTTTCCATTAACATTACTCCTCTTGGCAAGCGAAAGTGGGAAAACCTACCTTTAAGTTCACTGCACTGCCTATAAGAAAAGCTGGCAGCAAATAAAGTAGCACTGTACTGGAAACTGTTACTAGACTAGTCTATGAGCAACATTTAACGTTTCCTTATCCGAGTTTTATGTCCCAAAGCCCAAGCACTGCTAAAGAAAAAGACATTTTCCCAATTTGTAAAAAAAAAAAAAAAAGAAGTGATAAGGAATCAAAACACCCAAAGCCAAGAATTGCATGCTCTGTAAAACCGCTAGTAATGCCAAACTGAAGAGAGTAGGTCTACCTGCAACACGCAAAGGTCAAAAGAGATGGAACATTATCGAAAAGAGGCTGCCCTCAACGTTTAAGAGGAGAGAGCAGAGAAGGTTATAACTGCAATACTGAAAGTATTAAACTTGCACAAATCCCCCCATCTCTTATACAGCTGCTGTAATAGCAAAATTACCAAGTACTGCTTAATAGGCCTGAAGATCCCTGAGGACTTGAATTTGACACAGAACAGCTGAAAAATAAGAGTAAAGCAGAAAGACGTGTTTGTACATTCCGTGCAGAGAATATGTTTGTGCCAATAAAAATTCAAATAATTTCACAAAAAAATATTTCCTGCAGCAATCCATGCCCTTCTACTTGCACAGCTGCGTGGTACTGTGCTACAGGTCCTCTGCAGGACAAATACTAAATGCGTCTTTAAGATCAGGTTAATTTTAACAATAGGAGTCAATGATTTCAACTGATGGTGCACTGAAAGAAGAAACAAAGACAGAGATGATTTAATCAATTCTTGCAGTAAGGAATGCCAACACAGACCTTTTTATTCAATCTCTTTCTGTGGTAAAAGCTTATCTCTGATATGAATGTCCAGAGAGGTTAAACTTTAAAAAAATTCTCATTAAAAGCAACTAAACCATTTCAGAGGATAAAAGTGGAAGTACCATGTATTTTGCTAACAAGTAGATTTTTCGGGAAATGCACTAGACAAAAATTTCGGTGATGATGGCTCTGTGTTCAGATGCACATTCTTTAAGTACCCCTACCAAAAATCATGCAAAATCAGTTGAGGAAAAATAAAAAGTTAGTTTGCCCAAGCCAAACAGGGATTTATTTCAATTTTAGCAGTTACAACTTCTCCAAATTGTTCAGAATAGAAAGGAACTATGTTCACACTAAGCAATCAAAGAGGCTCCAAGTCAGGACTACAGGAGCTCAGACTTCACAAGGGACACTTTCATGCATCAGAAGATATTATTTCTCTCAAAGCACACTTATACTTTCAGAGAAGTTTATCTAAGGAGCCATCCTTCCGTCTCATCTTGCTGTACAAAACCAAGTAAGGCTCAAGAATGAAACAGAGCTGCAAAGCAAGCTCAATTCAAACTACTAAGTACTTTACAGGAATACTGAACTTCAGTACATTTAAAGGAATTTTAACCTATCTAAACACGTGCTTAAATCCTCATAAGCAAAAGTCTGTTTCACAACTTCAATCCAATTTGTGAGAATGCAAATTTTCTGTTTTAAAGTAGGCAGGCTGTCCCAAGAATTTTATAAGACACTATATACTTCTATAATACATGTTCACCGTGCTCAGCTTCTAGAGGACACACCTTGCCAGTCATCCTTCAGGAATATTCATCCTTCATGAGCATTTCCATCCCATGATGCCAGAAACACGTTCACAGAACAAGCCAACCACGGGAAATAAGTAGAACTTTCTTACTGTTCTAATATTTCAGAATTCTTCAATGCATGCATCCTTCAGTGTATGCTCACCCTTCTCTCCAATCCACGTGTTAGGAAACTAACAGTTACAAAAAAAGAAGATGAAAAATACACCTACATCTTCTACACTCACTGAACATCTGCAAGAACTTCTCAATCTGGCAAGTAACATAAAAAGCATAGTGCACTGTAAATAGGAATCTCACCTGATAACTGTAGCAAGATTTGCACAGTTTTCCCCTCAAAAATTTACTTGCTGTTGAATAACAACAACAAAACATTTACAAGTGTTAATATCTAAACTAACATGTTTTGCAGCTTTAGTCAAATAACAGTACATTTAGCACATTTATTTAGAAGAATTAAAATAATTTCCACCATCTCAGAGATAAATTTATTTACCGATACAAAGAAAACTACTTTCCACTTTACTCAGCAACTTTAAACAAATTTTTTTAAAATGTCAGCTAGGTCTTTAAAGAACACACAGTAAAAATCACTTAAGTGAAACAACCCAAACAAAGGATTTAACCACAGAGATGTAAAATAAGATGTTTGCATGCTGCATGTCTCCAGAAAGAAGAAAGCCTTTCTGTATTTGGCAAGTAACACTGCAGAGCCCCAGACACAATATTCAGAAGATTCTCTTCGATTTTTTCCTGAAGTTGCTCCTTTACAGCCTTAAAAAGTTATTCATATATTTTAAGTTTGTTTAAAGTATCAGGCAGGGGCCCCACCATAAGAGCTTCTCTAACTTCAGCACCACAGAGAGATGGCAAGAGTTACAGAGGAGGAAAAGCAAAGGTATATTTAAATAAACAGCTGGATATGATGAACAACTCCAAGTAGAGAAATTCAAAATAAAACCAATTTAGCCCTGGCAGATTCTTCTACATGATCAGGCCTCCCAAAGACAATATGGCAATGAAGTCTGCAAGCCAACAACCTTATGAGACTTTCTCACCAGAGCAGAAAGAAGTATACCAGAACTGATACAATGTTTTTCCAAAGGAAGGCTAACAATAAGCAGGTATCCAAGTGGAAAAAAAATACTCAAGAACTGGAAAACAGTATTGAGTAACCCCCATATCAACACTTAAAAAGCAAACACAATCTTCATCCCGCAGTTGAAACCCTGAAGCGCTCTGAGCACAGCTCACACCAGCCGGACGCAGGGAGGCAGCTACGTGGTCAAGTAACACGTCTCTTTAGGCCAGCAGAGCTGTAGGGCTGTCGGCTCAGAGCCCTCTCATGCTTGCCTATCTTGAATCATGTAGAAAAAGTCCTGTGTCTACAAGTGACATTAAGACACGGGCTCAGAAATGCAGAAAACGGACACCAACAAGAAGCTTAAACAAGCGTTTCTTTGTACCCTGGTCCCAGGATGTCTCGGACACTGGACGCTGTCAGCGGTGTGAAGACACATCCAGCTATATATATCATGTATGGCATGATACAGTGTGCAAGGGGATCCCGGCCCTGATTGCTATGTCAAATCTTAGAAAGCAGCTTCACAAAGCGGCAGCCTTCCACAGTTCCTATACCAAATGCATTTCTCCTCACGGAATAAATGAAGAAATAAAGGTGAAAAAACTCTTCTCCACCAGCAAGCAAGGGGGTGGGAAGGTGGTGGTGCGAATGCAGGTACCAGATAAGCACCTCCAAGCTAACCAAAACTACTCAGCAGTGTGGTGGGACAATGTGTTTAGACAACAGTGCACAGACCACTAACAAAGTCACTGTGCCACTCAAAAGTACTCAGGTGTACCACAGACTACTAGCAGTTCTCACTCCATTCCAAGAAATATAAACGAGAAATATTCAGCTACTACATACCAAGTCAACTCCTACTGATCAGGAAATCCCTGAGCTGCAAATTATTAGCAGGTGGAAAAGCATCACTGTATGTTTGCCCTATTCTAACACTTTTTTCCCGTCATCTAGCAGTGCTCACTGCCACAAACAGGATGAAAACAGAATGGATCTCTTGTCTGACTAACAGCTATTCTTATGTTTTGTGGTATTAACCAACATGGGTTTACAGAAAATGGCTCCCGAACTTGACTAGCTAAGACTGTCAGTTCGGTTGATAAAGGTAGTTCTGATGGCTTAATCATCCTCTCTGGAACAATGATAACACATGGTGCTAAATCAGTAAGCTACAGTAGAAAGCTAATATGGCAAACATCAAACAAATGAATCTCCAAGTTTCCTGCAATACTACTGAAAAGACTTCATATAATACAACTGTTGCAGATGGTAAATTCCCTTACAACAGACCATCATTATCTCATGATATAACACCACTGATAATGACCTATATCTAAAGTAAGGTATAAGCTAGTGCACAATGTTAAAGCAGGACAACAAAAATTAGCAAAGACGGGAGAGTGCCAATAACATCAGAAGACAGACACGCACCAACATCTAACGTTCAGAATTCAACACATACTGCACAGGCAAGTAAAATGACTTACCCATCTTCTTCACCCTAAGAGTCAGTAAGCATATATTTCAGTTCCAGTTTTAAGAGAGCAAGGTGGATTTGCTATCACTGTATAGGAAGACAAGGGTAGAACAGTGGATATGGTCCACCTGGACTTCAGTAAGGCCCCATAAGATCCTCACAGACAAGCTGCAGACACTAAGGTGGATCGAAAACCGGCTTAACGGCCGGGCCCAGAGAGTGGTGCGCAGTGGCACAAACTCCAGCTGGAGGCCAGTGACTAGCAGAGCACCCCAGGGGTCAATACTGGCCCCGGTCCTGTTTAATATCTTCATTAATGATCTGGACGATGGGGCAGAGTATACCCTCAGCAACTTTGCAGATGACAGAAATCTGGGGCAGGATGGGGGCAAATGCACCTGAGGGTCATGCTGCCACCCACAGAGACCTCGACAGGCTGGAGAAATGGGCTGACAGGAACCTCATGAAGTTCAACGAGGAGTGCAAAGTCCTGCACCTGGGAAGAAACAGTCCCATGCACCAATACGTCCTGGGGGCAACCCAGCTGGAAAGCAGCTTGCCAGAAAAGGACCTGAGGGTCCTGGTGGACACCGTGTTGAACATCAGCCAGCTGTGTGTCCTTGCAGCAAAGAAGGATAATTAGGAGGAATGTTGCCAGAAGGTCAAGGGAGGTGATCCTTCCCCACCATTCAGTACTGGGGGTGCCACATCTGGAGTACTGTGGCCAGTGCTTGGCTCTGTGGGTACAAGAGAGACATGGACACAGCGAGGAAAGTCCAATATAGGGCCACAATGATGATCAAGGGACTGGAGCACCTCTCTTATAAGAAAAGGCTGAGAGAGCTGCGACTGTTGAGCCTAGAAAAGAAAAAGCTCAGGGTGGACCTTATTAATCTATACAAACATCTGAAGGGAAGATGCAAAGAAGATGGAACCAGGTTCTTTCTGTGGTGCCCAGTGCCAGGACAGGAGGCGAGGGGCACAGACTGGAGCACAGGAGGCTCCCCCTGAACACCAGGCAGCACTCCTGCACTGTGCGGGTGACGGAGCACGGGCACAGGCTGCCCAGAGGCTGGGGGGTCTCCTCCTTGGGATCTTCAGAAGCCGCCTGGACATGGTGCTGGGCACCCTGCTCTGGGTGTCCCTGCTTGAGCAGGGGTGGGACCAGGTGGCCTCCAGAGGTCCCTGCCAGCCTCAGCCATTCTGTGATTCTGAAGACTTTTTGCTTTCAGGATGCTTGGAGGCTGGCAACAAAAGGATGATTGTGCCACTGAAAAGCTAGGAGTTTTTGTTTTGCTATAGAATACCTGTAAGGATACAGGCTTAGAAAAAAATTACAGAGGAGTCAGAGAAGCATTATTTAGACATTGAGTAAAAATACTCATGGGTACTAGGATATCCAGATAGAATTTTTCTTTCCCTAGCAGGAACAGAATCCCTCCAAGAAGACCAGGGGACAGGCACCTGTTGGACTTGTGAAATACAGCACAGGTTTGCCCAAACTAGATGCCTCCAATTAGTGATGAACTGTCTAGGCTACTGACTGGTTCCTCTAGTTCAATATCTACTTAGACCCTTTCTTCAGATTTATCATTTATGTGACTCCGAGAGCATGACCTTCTGAACAATAATTAAAAAAAGTACAAAGCACAGCCATAACCTAGCTCAAGAGTATAAAGTCAATCACACCTCTTAAATAAGCAAAAACCCATATCCTAAAATAGCCATGACACAGCATGGCCCCTGTTCTGAAAGGAGTTGTAATAAAAAGACTGAATACAAACAGTAAGAAATCACAAATTATATGATCCTGACAGGAGTAGCACATAACCAGTTACAGCACACCTACATATGTTGTTATTTAGCACTATAGTCAGAGGACTTTGTAGTAAAGTAGACCTAGATCTACAGGTTGCCTAAATGGCTAGGAGCGTTTCTGTAGAAAAAAAGACTCACACTACAAGAAAAAGAATAACATCGGATTGAGGTAAATTCAATGACAGCAGACTTCCAAAAATATGGGTCGCAGATTCAGGCAACACAAGACAGAAATCTGTTCTCTGGTATAGAATGCATCAAATCATCATTTCATGTTGCCAGATTCTGTTTGACTGCACGAAAGTCCTTGCAGCTGCAAAGAATTTCTGTTTAACATTTAGCATAAGGCTATTTCTTCAGCCAGAAGACCATTAAAAGCTAAACAACTGAACCAACTGTCTCAGCTGGGTGTGAGTTTCGAATCTTAAGACAGTGAAAGCTGTAAGCTATTCAGTTATCTGTCATTTCAGTAAGTATATCCTTAGATGATAATAAATAAAATGTGGATAGTGGGAATTTAGAACCCCATGGTTGTCTTCAAGGACTCTTGAAAGATACCCATATGAAATAATATGAGTCAGTATTGCTATGCTGAGAAACGTACGAATGCTATCTACCAACATGTAGCCAGGGAGCCGTACACTTATTTGACTAGAACAAGCGAAACTTAAAGACCACATTTAGACAAAGTGGGGGAAAAAAAAAAAAAAAGAATTTTTCTGTCAGAGTCTTTGCTGTAGCAATTTCACCAAAAACAACTGCTATCAAAATGAAAACCCAGTCACTGTAAAATATTAAGAACTTTTTGTGTCCTGTAGTGTTAGACTGCTAAAGCTCCTTCAAAAGTCCATTATGAGCCACAATGGAGGTCATGCATTTACCAACACACCAGCTTAAAACCAGGATAGCCAGGTTCTGGTCCTAGCTGAGACTACTGTGCGAACCCAAGTCATAATCTCTCCACCATTTTCCCTTTAGTGCTTGCTTTAAGCTTTTCAAAGCCATGACCACTATGTGCAAAGTCAGAAAATGGCCTTTGATTAGAATGTTCAAATGCTACAAAAATACTTTTAAAAGTGAGAACTAAGTTACTAAATTCCTTGTGTCCTGGCTGGTGAAAAGCAATAGTATATTCAGTACAAGTTATTTTATTAAAAACAAAGCACAAACCAAGATAACTGAATTCGGATTGCTTTTTGCAAAGAAGTCCAGCACGCTTATTCACATGATGAATCAGTTGTAGCGATATGTAAAGATCATTTAGCACTTCCAGTCCTTTACTTGCCAGTTCCTCATACCTGAAGGCCTGAAACCTTCAGCAAAAACTCTAATAACACAATATCATCTGCATGTCACATAT
>VXAL01000438.1:11165-61683 GCA_013399475.1 Chauna torquata | reverse complement strand
GTCATAGCGAGGGACGTAAAAGACCACGTGCCGTGGCAGAACGGCTCCCTGGCGGGCGGGGGCGGGGCGGCGCGGGGCGGCGCGCGCGGCTCCCTGAGGCGTGGGACGGGGCCTTCCCCTCCCCCGCCTCCCCTCAGCCGCCGGGGCCGCTGTGGTGCCGGCTCTGGGCGACGGGGTTTCGCCTCCCCGCCTGGCGTGTGGCCGCGGAGCGGGGCATTCGAGCTCGGTGGTCTGCTTTTCTGGAGCCTGCTGCTGCTTCTGTAGCTCCCAGTTGCGCGTAGCGCGGTCAGCCTTCTCCCGAACGGCGTTACCCACCCTGTTCAGGGAGAGCGAGGGTGTAGGGCCGTAAAAAGTTCTCTCTGGAAGCGCTGGGGCGCTCGGTGTCACGCTGGCTGAGCGAAGAGAGCAGCTCCTAACAAATTAACATCTCAATTTACTGGAAGTTGAGTAACAAAGTCGGTAAAACAGGCACTTGTTTCTATAGAAACTAACACCTTGGTTGGTGTTGTACCAAGCTCTGGCTTTATTTTATTCTTTTGACTGGAATTTGCTGTTGTTGCAGCTCAATCATGCTTATTTTCAGGAAATCAGGAATTTGGAAAACCGGCTTGGAATTCTTTGGCATGTGAGGAGCACTGGCAACCACATGATAATGGTATAAAATAACTCTACAGCCTAGTTCAGTGAGTCAGAGTCTGTCTTTAGGGCTGTGTAATGGTAATCCCTCGAAATCTGTTTGCAAATCTAAGGGACATCTGTAATTTTGAAACTTGCTGTGTTCCAGTCCCTGTTCTTCCCTGGGTCCTCCTCCGGCACAGCTGAAACGAGCTGCTCCAGGAATCAGCTCACACAGCTGCTTGCAGCCCCCCACATCTGAGGAGCTCGTGAAGGTTTTTTTTCCAGTGCAGCTATCATTAACACGAGGAAGTGTGGTAAAGAGCAAATATTAAATTGTTGTGTCCCAAGCTTCTTACTGTCAGATGCTGTTTCCACATATGTTCTATGCTCAGGTGTCAGTAATACTCAAATGCATTTGAGAATACGTGTAAGTAGTTTAGATTGTCTTGTAAGGCAAATTCTAACAGGTTTCTGGCAATGCACAAGGCATGGAATAGGATTAATTCTGTTCTGTACTGAGATAGTTTGGTAGCTGTGCTTTAAAAACAAGGGTAGATCCATGATTTACTTTTTTTTTTTTTTTTTTCCTCCTGTTAGGACAGAGCTAGGAGTTTCTGGATGACTTAGTTCTGCATTTACTCATAGCAAAGTGTTAGTTCTGGGTGGGTTTTTTTGCTGTTTTGTTCTGCTTTTTTGCTTTATTTTTTTTTAATTCATAGTTTCCCTGAAAAAATTCGTGTTGTTTACTGCAGTGAGAGCTTCTTCTAAGTTGTCTTGACATCAGTCATTTTATCAGAATCTCCTGCATGTTCTGGTGATCACCTGAAAAACCTTGCATTGTTTTTTTTTTTCTTACAGAGTATAATTGAGTATTTGCCTTTGGCAGTCGTTTGTCTTTTCCATTGAACTGTTGGAAAATGGGCCACATGAAGTCCTGCAGTAGCTCTTGCTGCAGCCTTGGGGTTGTTTCAAGTATATTTAGTAGGGCTTGGGAAGATCCAGATAGTTTACATTTGCTCTCAGGATAAAGATCTAGTTCTCCAAAGCATTTACGTTTCCAAATAACTTGACTTGTTCAGTGGAGTTCTCTTAAGGGCCAGGCGTAAGGATGAGATTTCTATTACTCTTTTCCTTCCACCCTTCACAAGCAAGATTTAAAAGTTAATGACTTATGGAAAGCTATTAGATAAAGGACAGGAAAAGAGCTGGAAAAGCCCAAAGGGAGCATATATCTGTTAGGGCTCAGCAGTCTGCTGCTGGCATTTCCAAGCAGTCTTTTTCTGTAGCTTTATTTACATTATGACTGAACCCCAGTTTTAGCCGTTGCCTATGGCTGTGCCAATGCAAACACTCAGCATAAGCAAAAAAGAAAATCAATTTCGTTGGAACTTGTGCTCAGAGCCAGAATAAAATTCAGTAGTGCAAATCTCAGCTTTCATTGTTTGCACCAAGAGTTTATACTGCTGTCTCAAATGGCAGCTAATCCTGAGTGTAGATGAGAGGACATCAATCCAAATGTTTAGCTGACGTGTTATTCTGATGTGAGTTTGTAACAATGGAAGGTTCAGCACGCTGTCAGAAGCACCCCATACTTGGCTAAAGAGGATGCAAGGCTACATTTTACCAGCTGACTTTTGGAGTAATCGTAAATGGTAATGCACCGAATGCCTGTATCATCCATTGATGTATTTCTTAGATGAGAATTATGTAGGCAATGGAGTTTGGTGGTCCTTTGAATTGCATGAAATGAATCCAAATAGAAATGCTTTCTGATTGGAGAACTGCTCGTTCTTGTTCTTCAAGAACTTCAAAATAAAAGACTTTTCCTAAGACCTTTGGATTGTCTCAATCTATTGGATGACAACATCCAATAGTGAAATGGTATTTAAAAATTTATATTTACTAAGCTGTGAAAAAAATCAATAGAACTAGATTTTCTTCCCTTACAAAATGTGTATTTAAGATGGGACTTCTGACTTGGCCTAAGAAATTTAGTTGCTTGTGTTGTACAAACTCCTCTGTGTACAAATGTTGCTATTTTCAGGCCTACTGATAAAGAAGCAGCTTCCTTGTGAAGGTGCAGCTATAAATACACCAACACCCAACCAGCAGAACAAGTTTCTTGCTGGTATACTTGTCTAATTGGAATCTTTTTCAGCTTAGAGATGCCATGTAAAATAACTCCTGTGGGTTTAGTGCTGTAATGTCTGAAACTGAGTTTTGATAACAGCATTTTCTAAAGTTTTTAGAATCAGAAGTGTGTGGGTTGGAAGGGACCTCTGGAGGTCATCTAGTCCATCCCCTGCTGTGAGCACATCCAGCTCAAGTGGATGGTTCAGGAACTTTTCAACCAGAAACACCTTCTGAAAAATGTGCAACAGGACAGACTTACTGCTGCCAGCTTGCTCAGCTCTCTCAGCAGCTGCAGGCCTGGTGTTTTCTCACAGGTTTCTATTGCAAGTCTGTTAGCCCTAAAGGGAGGGGACTTGGTAGAGTTGGGACTCTCTACCTGCAAGGGACTTTGCTCTGTAAACAGTGGAAGCAGATGCTGGCAGGTGTGCCATCGGCAGTGGTACTGGTGTGGCACACTGAAGTCGGGGAAGAGGTTCTGAACACAAGTGAAAGCCTCAGGCATCTAAGGAGGACCCTACTGTGTGTTTTCCAGGCTGTTAACTTCAGATGTCAACAGAGATGACATCAGGCTGGCAGCATAAGATTATAGTTTGCTGTGGAAGAAATGATGCCAACATTCCTGGAAACGTCAACGAGAATGCTGTGTAGAAAACTGCAGCTTTAGATTATTCCCAAGACTGAACAGAAGTTTCTAGAGTGATCAACAAAGTGCATTGCAAAGAAATCTTGTTTCCAGCACCTTGTGCCACAAACCCAAGCAAAGTAAGTCTCTCAGTACCTTTTACTCTACCTCCATCTGGGTATACTGTAAGAATAATTTGTTTGGGAACATCAGGATTTTTAAACCACATCCATGTGTTTTGCAACACTTAAGTTAGCTGCATAGTTTGCAAGTTAACATTAGGAATCAAAGAATTCTAGCTGTAGAGGTCTGCGCTGCCTGCCATTTGCTTTCTGCTGTCTTGGGTTACATTTTGTCATGCTAGGGTGGTAGGTTGTAACAGGCTGATCTTTTAATATGTTGCTGATTTATGATAACTGGAACTTCATCTTGCTGCCAAAAGATGCCAGGTATTGTTTATAGTCTGATTTTCTAACTTGTACCTGGCTGTATAGTGAAAAGGTTGCTGTAATAGAAAAATCATTTTTTTGTCATCATTTTGTGTACAAAATGATGCTGGTCTTGAAGAAGAATTGTTGTTTGAGGTCACAAAAAAAGCAGGTACCTTAGTAAGGTTCAGAGCTGATGAAAGCTTGTTTCCCATGGACTTTTTCTTATAGTGGGTTTCAGTGTCTAGCAGGGCACATGCCATGGCTCTCTGCTCTGTGAATTCTCCAGCAACTAAAAAAGGCAGAGCTCTGCTGCAGTCTTGCCCTTTGCTGGGTCAGTGAAGCTAGCAGGAACCTCTGAGACCAGAACCTAGATTCAAAATTTGGCTGAAAGACTCAGATGTTCAGAAGTTAATGCGGTGAGCCAGACGCATCGACACACAGTCTGTTCGTGTAACGCTTGCTACCACACGCAGACTACAATACATCCGTTTAAAATCAGGCGATAATGCAGATACCTGATCTCCCTTCCCCTTGTCTCAGCTGCTCGGCATTTCCTCCCCCCAGCTCTGCAGTGAAGGACTCCTGGATTAGAAATTGGGATTCTGCACCAGTTTCCTCTGTCTTTAGTGTACTCAGGGTTACTTTGTCCTGGTTAGGGGAGGTTTGTACAGTATGTTTGGGATTGAGGTGAGGTCTCTGCCCAGTACTCAGTAGAATTTGTAGATCCACCGGTATCTGTCAGGCTGAAGTTTTGTTTTCTGTCCTTAACCCCCTCACTTGCTTCCTCCTCTGCCAGCTCCCACAGAGACACTTCTCTTCCTTCTGAGTAGGCATCCAGGATGTCTTCCTGTCCAGGCCCAGCCACAAAGTTCAAATGATTGCTTTTGTATTTGTCAAACAAACCCTGACAAATGTGACTGAGCACGACAAGAGGAGCTCGCCAGGCGTCCCGGGCATTTTGCAGGAGCTGAACATTCCCAGAACAGTGGCCACAGACAGCAGCACTGTGAGACTGCCTGGGAGGCAGTGTGGGAGAGCACACGTATGCAGTGTAGGTGGCAGGTGTCAGATCTGTCAGCTGGGCAGGTGTTTCTGTGCAGGAAAAGTGGAGTTTAGCTAGTTTACGTCAAAGCATCTTACTGTAAACTTCTGGTAACAACAGAGAGAAATTGTTTGAACTTTAGCAATCTGAAAGTCAGACATGTGGCCTTAGCAGGTTGACTTGGTGCCCTGTGAGTTCCCTGCACATCTGCCTGCATACTGTCAGGGGAGTCTGGATGATTAACTGGGACAAAAAAGGGTTTTTATTTCCCTGTTATTTCCATTTGATTGGGTTAGTTATTCTTGCCTTAACCATATTTACCTTCAGAAATGGCAGCTTTGCAAAAAATTGCCTTGATTCATGTACTACCTTCAGAAATTATTGCAGTCAATCTGTTACTGGCAGAGAGTGGAGTGGAGACCTTCCAGTGAAAAACCAAGTGAATTATTCCATGGACTCCAGTGCAGCCAGGATTTAACTTTCTGTGCATTAACCTACTTTCTAGCCTCTGGTCCTCTGTCATCAGACAGTCACCTGCCACTGATGGCTAATTATAATATGGAAAGAAATAGTAGATGGTTCTTGCATTTTTTTTCAATTCCACTTTAAAAATTATTGAAATTCCAAAACTTCAAGAGGAGTCAACACGAGCATAGAGCCCACCCTGCATGCATATTGAGGGTTCACACTGACCAGCTCCGGGTGTGCTGCCTGGACAGACCACCCACCAGCTTCCCCCAGGCATTTGTCACCCTTGTGAAGCACAGGCTGCCGTTCAGTTTCACCCCGAAGGAGGCCAGGTTGGGTGCTCTTGGACTGAACTGATGGGCTGGGGAGGGGGGGATGAGCAGACTAGCTTCAAAAACAAACTCCTGATTTGAGCAATAACACAGGCATGCACACAGGAAGTCGAGCTTCTTGTGAAGCAGCTCCTGAGCAGCCTCCATTTACAGCTGGCATTTTAAGCAAACCAGAGACTGTGTCATTTGAGAAGTGATAAACAGTGGCTGTTTGGGAGAAATGTGGCCTGTGCAGAATGAGTGTACACAGAGGCTGCAAATTCATCCACCCTTCTGAAATAACTCTTCCACGTTTGTCAGCCAGAGTCTTCCATTGTGGGCATGCAGGCATGGTTTTGAACGTAGCACTCCAGCAGTGAGAACCTCCTTGTCTCTCAGACACCCACCCTCTATTCTCTTTAAATGATGGGATTTGCTTTCAGGAAACATCTCAACATTCTGCTAACAATCTTGTGAGGTTTTTTTTCCCCTTAAATCGCTAAGGGCATTTACATAGAACAGGATGACTGGTTTTTAAATGTTCTCTATCCCAGTAGCATATTCCCAAGCTGAGAACATAATTGCACTAGGTCATCCCAACCAGTTGCGCAAGTGATTAAATGTCAAAAAAAAAAAAAGATGTTAATTCATATGAGGAGAGACAGCTCTAACAGATGGAGGTCCCATGAAATGAAGTTTTAAGACTTCTGTGGTAATGATACTTCAGTTCTGAAGGAAAAAAAAAAAAGCAGTGGGGGCAGCAGGCAGAAGGACACGCAGTACAGAGAGACCCATGCTGAGAACTGCTTCTGTAGTTAACATTTAGCTTCACTGAAACTAATGAAGTAAAGCAAACCTGAATAAATGTTCTGGAAGGTTTTTTCCATTGCAGTGTAAGAGGAAAGGGACACCGTTAACTGGTGGATGAACGTTTTATTGTGGATAACAGCAATTACAACACTTGACTATTGTGTATGCCTGCATATGTGTTGGTGCATGCATATGTATAGATAGGTAGATAGTTAACACAAAAGAGGCAGGCAGATTTGTAAGTACAGATTTATCTGCTACTAACTGAACATACAGGCAGATTCACTTGCAATCAGTGTTGCCTCATGCTGTAAACTGAGATGAACTGATGTGTTTGTAGGTGTATCAGGCTTTAATTTGGGCTGAAATTTTTAATGCTGCATAATGCTGTCTCAGCGATTGCAAAAGAGGAATATAGAAAAAATGTCCCTAGATCATCTTTGAAACAGTTTATTAAAAAGTTTAATGCCACTGGAGTCTGAAGGAGGGCATTCAGAATAATAGCACTTGCATGAAAGTTCAGAGTTTACCTGAATTTGGGTTATGAGCACTGAACAAAACAAAAACTGAGCTAGGTGTGCTATGTAGAAGCTTGCTAGCATTTGACAGATCTATTCACTCAGGATTACATACATACACTTGTCCTTTTTCCCTGTACAGCCTGTATGTGCTGCCTAGACTGAGCTGGATTTGCCTCAAGCTCTCCCTGAAGCTGTTCCGTCTGGCTGGCAAGGAAAGGGGCCGAGGGCCCTGCTGTCCCCTAACGCTCCTCCAGGCAAAGTGCCGGAGGAAGAGGAGCAGCCTGCCTGCAGCGCGGCAAGGTGGGAGCTGGCATGAAATGGAAAATGTTTTCTGGTGTTGCCTAACTTCTAGGACTGGGAGTGTGTTGTTTTGGGATGCGACAATTAGAAAACCCTGTAAATTTTGAATACAGACATTACAGGTCTTTTTCCTGAGAGATTTAAAAAAGTTTACCATACCTGAGGCACTGGGGAGGAAGTTCAGATGTGCTCATGTCATGACCATGACAGGTGAGTTTAGTGTTCAATGTGTATCGTACCATTTGGCTTCAAATTTCTTAGCATTGTTTCTGCTGCTGTGATAAACTGTGATTTAAAACGTGCTGAAGTGCTGGGTGAGGTTAATAGTCTCTTCTACAAAGAAGCGTGTCACTGCAAGGAGAAGACACTGTGCTTTGCATCCGTCTCCTGAACGAGGGAGTGAGCAGCTGCGAGGTGCGCGGCTCAGCCGGTAGCAAGTGACTCACAACCTGCCAGCCGAGCTGGGGGTGAGAGTCAGATCCAGACAAGAGAGACCTGCATTTAGGTGTCTGATCTCCCGTTACAGGCAGTGGAGGCCTACCTGCTTCATCAGCGGAGCCTGGGGTGCGGTTCAGCTGCACTCCTGGGGAGCCGCATCCCTCTCTGGGGCCTGCTGGGAGGCAGCGGGACATCTCAGTGCGAGTGTGGGAGCTGGCTTAGGGCAGCCAAGATGGCACCGGGAAAGAACACCCAAGGCTCCGCAATAAAGAAACAACAGCTCCCTGTAAAAATTGTTTTTACAGCCCCAGTTGAAGGGTTCAGACAAATACACTGAACTGAGCCTTCTTAATATGTGAAACGTTAATATCTACCACACATTTCTGAAGCTGTTTTAGATTTTATTTCTGAGACAAAAGAGTCATTTAAAATTATGCAAATGAGCTGCCAAATGCAAAGCATTATGCAGATTTGTGGAGGCATGCAGCAGACAGTTAACTCTTCGTGCTACATCTCGCTGCTGGGCGCCCAAACAATAGCACTGACTGAACGCTTGTCAGCCCTCACAGTCTTTAATTACAATCATCCTGCAGCAGGACTTGAGGCACGAGGCCAACCGTTGTGCACACACCGATTAACTAGTGTTTTTACATTGACAGAGGAGGTATAATTGCTGTGATGCTCACCTTGCGTTCCTGCCCAGCATAAGCTGTACCCGAATTCAGCCTGGACAAGCATCATCAGGGCTGTTGGCCACTGTTTAATATAAGTTGTTTCCAGAGTGTTTGAAGTGACTGTCACAGGAGAAATATTAAATTGCTTTTCAAATGTCAGCAATTCTAAAAACAATTTGCATTGTCAATGAGAAATCCACGTAGCCCTCTGGGTTGACTATTGTACACCAGATACAGGAGCAGCCATGATTTTCTGGAGGGGAGGGCTATTTACTGAGCTGCATGTTGTGCTAGTTTGTGGGTTCAATAGCTCATCATACCACCCAGATATAAAGGTGGTGGGAATAACTCTCAGCCGGGAACAGATGGGTTTTGAAAGAAATCGGGGGCCTGATCTGCTTTGGAAGCTTGCCCCCTGTTCTGTGCAACTGATGCCAACAGCTGACATAGCTGCACTGGTGCAAACACCGGTGTTGAGCAAGAAGTACAATGGTTTAGAGCAGTGAAGTATGACAAATGCCAGGATTTGGCAAATCCCCAATACACACAAGGGTGTAAGCGCAGCTAATCTCTGGTGGGGATGTCTGATGCGGAGGTAAACCAGTCACAGTGGCAGCCCAGCCTGGGGAGGACAGGACAGGTTTCATGCAGGGCAGTTTCAGAAGGACTGCTTCCATGCCTCAGCCATGCCCGGGTGGGATGACAAGCTCCACCAACGTGTGGTTTGTTTAGCATCAGTCAGGGATGGTTCCTGTGGAGGGCAAGGGGGAACCTGGCTGCAGTGCAGCCCGACCTGACCTCGCCTTTCCTCCAGCGCTGCAGTTGCTCACAGTGCTCTTGGAGAGATTGCTCCCAGAACAGCACGGGGCCAACGAAAACACTGTGGCACTTGCCATTCGTCTTCCACTTGCTAAACAATGCAGGGAGGGACATTTTTCCTCTATTATCTCAGAAGAAATACGTGTTTATGCAATGAGTGACTTCAGTAACAAATAGTGTCTCGGAGCTCCTCTAGGAGATGGGGGCAATTCAGGTTCCTCTCCTGCATGCCCTGATGGCCAAACTCTCTCAGGTTTGCTCTGCTCACCAAACTGCTCACTGTCTTGTTTTTAGATAAGGATGTCATGGCAAGCTGTTTGAACTGGTACAAAATCCTGAATAAACACTTCACTGTGTTCAAACCTGGATGCTACCAGCGAATTTACAGACTTAAGTAAATCCTATGGCCAATTTTAAACTGAATGCACATGCACGCACACAAAGGTTAGCAAGGTTTAGCTGCTTTGGTTTTGCTTGCTTTTAAGAGCATTTTTGGCTAAAAAATGTGATATCTCTCACGTATTTGGAAAGGGTCGTCCAAAGCACGTAATCAACATCTATTAGTTTCAGATATGCAAAAGGAGCTTAGTAATAATGTTGTAGATGCAGGGATCATTGGAAATATTATCCTTATGTCTTTTTTTTTTTTTTTAAAAAGGATTTGGAGTTTTCCCATTGCTCAGCAATTTAAGCAATAGATTGGTGAACTGCTTAGTGAAAAAAAGCAAGAAACCCACCTATAATAGTTCATGTTTTTGTTAGTTTTGGAGGGAATAGCTGAAAAGGATATAAATCAGACAGTGCTGCTACTGCGCTTGCCTTGCCAGCTGAAAGGAACTAAACTAGTTTAAATAAGCAGAAATACTGTTTTATGATAGCCCACTTCTCAAAACAAATTTGAGCACAAAGACTGTGAAAGGAAGTTGCTAGGAAACCTCTACATTGTGTTTGTGAAGTTTTGCAGTGCAGGCACCTGTAGGAGAATTGTAACCACCTGCAAGCCTGTGTATTTCCCAAAAACTGAAGAGCAGAACTGTAGTCCACATTAATTTCCTTAAATGAAACCTGAGGAAATGCCTCACAGTCCATGTTAAATCCATGCGGCTTCAGGGGGCTGTAAACCATTCCCAGAGCCATCACTGCACACACCACTACGGAAGCCTGGACCTCTGTGGTCAGGAAGGTTTGATCATGCTGCTTTGCTGGCACATGCCTGCAGTCATCTTAATTAGGTTCTTAGGAAAGATCCTTGTTTCCATTAGGCTGGGAAATTATGCTGTATCCTTGCCAATGCTGAGATTCAAATAAGGTAACTTTCAGCCAGGACAGCCCTTCGGAGGCAGGGCCACGGAACCCCATCTCTGTGGCACTTGGTCTCAGGATGGTTTTTGCCGCCAGAAATTTCGAGCATGCAACTGTGTTGCCACCTCTGGCGTGGCTTTTTTCTGCATGGGGATGCTCCAGAAAGCTAAAGTGAATGAATTGAAAATGTTAAAGCTGCAGGTCCAGAATGTCACATGCACATTATTGCCTCCATTTCTGTACAAAGTAGCCATAATTATATCTTAATCCTCTTAAACATGATTTCTTTCTTATGGCTACTTCATAGCTGGATGTGGCCATTCAAGCCTGTTTCTTCAACGCAATTGATATCTGAAAGACTGGGGAGTCATCAAGAACATACGATCAAGTCACCTGTCAGTACAGCTCGTGACTGGGATAAGACACATCAAGACCTCAGGTATTGCGAGGATCGCTGATCTGTGCACTTCCCCAGCAGACTTCCAAAAATGGGAGATGCAAGGCACAGTGACAGAGTCATGACTGCCGTGAACACCATGAGCAGAGCAAGCTGGCCATGGTTGAAGAGCCTCTGTGAAGTTCTGTCTGTGTGGACTCCCGTCATGGTGCAGCACTGATGAATTCCTCCCTGCCACCACACGTCCTCGCTTCTTCGCAAAAGCCTGCCCAGCACTGGGATATTCCCCACTCCTTCACCTAGCAAGATGACCCATCATGGCTAAAAGCCATTAGCACGCAAAAGCTCAGCCCTGGGATCTACACTCCTTCAAAGATATGCAATAAATTAAGAGAAACCAGGAATGTGTGTTAAGCCTGAGGATGCTCCTTTGAAGAAAGATTCACTTTAGAGCACAGGGATTCACTTCACAGCAAGGGAGGCAGTCTGGAGGAGACGTGATGCTGATGCGCGATGCCGATATGTGAAGTATGGCTGTTACAGGCTTTTGCGTTCTGGTTTATCTAGTCCCTTGACACATAAAAAAAGAAAGATCGAGATCTTCAGTTTAACTTTAAAAAAGCTGTTAGTAAATCGTTTTTTACACAACATATAATTAACTTATAGAATCAGCCTTGGATATTAGGGACAGGTTTAGACTAGCTCTGCACTCGATGGTCTAGCAATGCTTGTTAGCTTGTGCGTGTGTGATGCTGCAGGAGGAAGGGCTCTGAGACATTCTATAGTGGCAGAAACACAGCTGTTAATTATAAAAAATGTATTTTCTTCCAATATAGTTCCTGAAACAGGAAAATTTTGCAAGAGCAATAGCAACGTGTGGACATTTCCTAGTTCAGGCCAGGTTTTCTGCATTTCAAAAAGGATTACATGCACAGAAAGCATTTTCAGTGATGTTAGCTATAGTAAGATCACATCCAGAGACTCTCAGTTTCCACGCTTTAGGACACAGAAAACAGCATTCGCTTCGCATGCTTTGCAGTATGGGTGTCCACACCTGGGCTGCTTCTCCTCCCCTTCTTTGCAGCCAGCGGGGAGAAACGGGGACCCGACTGACTCAGCTACACAGGGATTAATCACACCCCAGGAGCACCTCTCTTACTCCATTGCCTCAAAGGAAATTTAGATGGGAGTGTGTGTGTGTGCTGTAGAGGTTTGACGTGGAGTGCATGAGCCCCATCAAGGTGACTGCTGACTGCAGGCGGGAGCCGTCTGTCTGTCCCGCTCAGCAGGCAGTGCTGCCCCTTTGAGAGACACACAGCTGCCCTGGAGCAAGGATGTGCTCCTCGTGTGAATCATCTCTTCAGCCGGCGATGGGAATGTGCCACCACATGCCTGCTGGCTCCCTGCGTTCACCACAGTGGTACACCTAGCGCCGAGCAGAGCAGTACCTGGACAGATCACGCTCCCAAGGCAGAGCTGCTGAGCAGCAAGGAGAAACAGGAACGGCAGGTTCAAATGCAGGTGTTATGCAAGGAAAAAAGTGACCGGAGTAGCAGCAAGAGCCGCTCACGCAACCCAGCAGTTCCCATCCGACTCATCACATCAGGACATGTGGCAGCAGCACAGCGTCCTCTTTGGAGAAGGTCTTCTACAACGAATCCAGCCCAGGCAGCATCCGTCACAGGCAGGATGCCAGAGCAACCCCAGCCCTTGCTCATCACCAGAGCATCCATGTGTGTAGGCAACATTACCTCTTCCGCAGCAGCAGCCCTCACACCTGAGCCTGGGAGGTGCAGAGCATCGCCCACTTTCGCCGACGCAATTGGGCGATCTGGGAGATCAGTGCTGTGAAAATAGGCTGTCATCACTACGGTTCATCAGAGCACAGGCTTTATTTTAAATTCCTCAGTAACATGAGAAGTTGCGCTCTGACCCTGCCTTAAGTCCTAGCAGTGCTGCCAAAGGTAGAGGGGAAGAATTAAACTTTAACACAGTGGCATATGGAAGGATTCAGAGTTTGTCAAAAATGGAGATGATAAGAGCAGCATTTTTGTCTGCTCTCTGATCTGTTTCACAAATACAACCCTCTAGATGTGGTTGGAGAGGGCTCATGCTGTGAGCTGGGATTTTTATAATCACAGGTGGCTGGAAGTGCTTGTCAGTCTGATTCATGCATTTTTCCAGTCTGCTGTATAACACAATTAAATTACAGTTCCCACATTATGAGAGAGACTTCACAGGTTTCTTGGGAGAGGATA
This sequence comes from Chauna torquata, assembly GCA_013399475.1. Classification (NCBI taxonomy): domain Eukaryota; kingdom Metazoa; phylum Chordata; class Aves; order Anseriformes; family Anhimidae; genus Chauna; species Chauna torquata. The sequence goes on along the minus strand of VXAL01000438.1, from coordinate 48,539 downwards.
CCAAGCTCTGAGGCTACCTTTCTTTTTTCCTCTTGAAGAGTTTTTCTAATTTTCATTATTAAGTCATTTAATTTGATAATTACCCACAGAGGAAGAAAATTGATTCAAACAAATCTTGGATAACAACACTTCACGGAGACATCTCTGCACGTAACTGCAGTTCGGTGATGTGTTTGCCTGTGATGCCATTCCTGCTCTGAGGCTCCAGCCCATTTTTATAAGATCCATAGCCTGGGGAACCTTACCTTGTAGCTTCAGGTCTGGCTTCTTTTATGGATGATTCAGTTTTGTGTATCCGGGTGTTCCCGAAGTTAGAAGCCAGCAATGGAAAAGGAAAAAAATACGATGAAAGAAAAATCCATAGATTGAGGAACTTCATATTTCACAATGCTTAAGCTGTGAAAGCACCTCGTAGAGCGCAGCAATTCAGGATGTATCTGGTGCCCGGCGGTATTTCCCAGTCGGAAGGTCTGAGCGCTGTGACCAGCTCTCAACCAGCCTTTCCTTCAGCTTGCCGCTGTTGCTAGCGCTGCAGAAACAAGCTGCCAGGAGCTCTTTGGTTTTAACCACTGGATTATTTACAGCTGCTTTGAGGATACCATGGATAAAATCTGAGGCCGTGGGATAGACTCACTGGAGTAGGTAAGCCTTATACAGCTCCCGCTTCGCTACTACTAAGGACGTCCCAAGCTTCGTGTCATGAGGTAGGACCTGTACTGCTGCACCGCTTGTCCTTCTTGGTCACTGCCGTTGCTGCATCTTGCGGTGACAATCCTCGCTGCCCATGGGCAAGCAAGAGCTGTTCACCCTTCTTGGAGCACGGAAGAAGAAGCTTGAGAGAATGAAGGCAAAATTAGGGGTTTTGTTTGTTTGTTTTTGCTGTTGTTGTTTTATTGCCAGAGCCCATGCCTTTTCTGTCCATACAGAGAGAAGCAGTCACAGAAATGATGTGAGGCTGGTGCTGAGAAGTGACCACCAGAGAAACGCATCTTCAGTAGTCCAGAATGTCCAGCCAGTGTTGATGAGTAATACAGGTTTATTTTATAACTCATTTCTCATTAGAACTGATGGATTTTTGTCTCCCTAGCAGAACAGATGAGATGGAAATGTTTCACGTAATCACAGATTTCACTAAGATATGACAGAATTATCAAGCACTTTAGATCTTTTTCAACTTCATGTGAATCCCATAAAATATCAAAACACCAGCATCTAAGCAAAGGGCTTCAATAAGTTTGTTTTGCTATTTATACTATGTTCCAACTTGGAATGAAAGAAGATTTGAAATAATCAAGTTTCCCAAGAAGATGTGAATTCTGAGACTCACACAGCTCCAAGCCTCCTTGTGTGAGCCTGGAGAAGCGCAGTGATGCCTGCTGGCAGGCGCGTTTCCGTCCATGGTAAGTGACTGCAGCCAGCCTGCTGCAAAGAGAATTCCTATGCACATCCCATCAGATGCTCCTGGTCGTCTTCCTAGGCAGCAGCATCATCAACGTGCTCTTTGGGGGAAGTACTTTCTGATTGAAATGCAGAGGACTTCACCAGCATTCAAGTAACCTTGGCATATCTCTGACAAGTGGCTAGGCCTTTCCTTCATCATGCAGAGAGGGAAACAAAAGGTGGCCTTGCATGTACAAACTATTCTCCATTGAAGTAAGCATGTTGTAGAAATAGGAGTTCTCTCTTACATTGCACTAGCACATTGATTTCTGCACCTGCAGCAAGCTGTTTCATTTCTAGAGGATTGTCCTGAATAGAAGTGGATGTCAGACTCTTAGCTAGCAACATAAAATGCATTTTGATAGAGAAAAACATTTTCTTCTTTATTTACATGTAGGTAGACAAGACGTTTAAATTAGAAGAACAAGATCCAGCAAATGCACCGCCTGTCAGGGGCCAATGGCTCCTGGGACTTGTTTGCAGACCTGAGTTTGTACCTTCCAGGGCGAGCTGTGCACCGCTGCGTAATAGCCACGTATCTCATCCGTTCACCTGAGAGCTGGAAAGCACAGACAGTGCTTGTCTTCAGCTGCTTCACAATTGAAATCTCTTCTGGGTGCCAGACCTGCAGTTTGCTGAGCTGTTTGAAATAAATGGGAGCAGTTGGAATACTGTAGTGTTGGCTGAGAACAAAAGTGGAAGCAAGGGGATTTTCAGAGCAGCTTTAGGGTACCTGAAGACTGCTTCTGTTTGTGCTACAGAGAGGTGGTGTTGGCACCTGGAAATGATTCTGTTTGTGGAAGAGAGAAGACATTTCAATTTAAGCAGCAGGCTGTTCTCTTTAAGCACTGCAGCAGCTTTCAGATATTACCTCTGGGAAGGACAGACTGGATGGATGGAGAGAGAAGAGCTCCTCCATACCATCGTGCCCTCCAAATCTGCATGATGTGCCACCGGGAAGCGGTTGCTGTGAGTGCATCTTCCAAATGGTTTGCACCACCCTGTCAGCGTGGCAGCAACGGCATGACCAAGCTGTCACAGGGGCTGTCACAGCAAGCGGGCAGAAAGCCAGAGCTAAGGGGGAGACGTTGGGACATTTTGGGTTAGAAGAGGCTCTAGAAAGGGCAAGCTTAGTGAGTGAGTACAAATGACATGCCAGGTTGGGCACACCACTGGCTTCTGCTCTCAGAGGCATGCTGCTGCAGGGTATTTCAGACACAATCCTGTAAACAAATGGGATAAAGCATTTTTAGCACAGATGCTGGGTTCTGTGGCGACCTGAAATATGCTGGGGAGAGACATGTCACTGTTTAATTGTTACTCAAACATGCAAAGATAGAGTGAAAATACTGTTAGCAAGTCAGCGATTAATTGTTTTGCTGTGAAAGGGAAGTGTAACACTCATTTTCTTCTGTCTGGCCTCAATAGGCCAGACCTTGTCAGGAAGAAGAATTAGGTGTAAGAAAGTGTGGCCCTGCGCTCAGATCCTCGCTGCTAAGCACCTGTGGGAGAGCAGAAGTGGAAGAGGGACTGAGATGTCGCAGGAAGCATTGTTTGAAAGGAAGGCACCTTAGATGGCACTGATAAAACCAGGGAAATAAAACCCTTTTAACGCTGGCTAAGTGTTGATGTGTCTGAGCAGCAGAGTGAGAAGTCAGTATAAAATATTCAACGAATCATTTAAATTTGAATTGAAGGAACTCAATTGCTCCATTATGAACTTCAAGTGGAGAAATAATTCCTTAAGGAAAGATGTAAAAACCAGTTATTGATATAACAGGAATATCTTTTCCCATGAAGGTTAAAGAGCGTTAAATGTGTTGGTAAAACCAAGAGGATATCAAAGGATTGTCTCATTTCCGTAAGAAGTGTGTTGGGAATCCAGAAATAACATCCACAGGACGTCATTCTAACCGGCTCTGTCCGGGAAGTCATGTCCCTCGAAAGAGGAGCGGGCTCAGCCTGAGAGCGCGATTCCCTGGGTCTGCACCAGGCCTTTCAGCAATGCTTGGCTGGACACAGAGGTGCACAGTTACATGGCTAATTACTTCCATCGCATATGGAAATTAGGAGAGGGGAAAATGATCATTATTATCCATTTGAGCACATGGTTACCTGATTTCAGCGTGTGGCTGCAGTACGCTGTGTGCAATTGCACTCTCAGTTAAACAACATCTTGCTTTCTGTGCAAGGGTTAGTCCAGACCATGTGTAAAGAGATATCCCTGAAACACACTTAATATCGTGGTTGGAGTTTTAAGAGATTCTGGTTAATATCTGTAAATCAGTATGTCAGGGACACCATCAAAAGCTGGTAGGTCTAAAAATATGTTGGCCAAACTCCGTTTGAATTGATCACTACTTGCTGTACTTGATCTGTTCTTGCTCAAAGGAAGCCAAGAGATACTTTGAAAGAACAGGTTAATTCAGGCGTTGTGTTTGGAAGGGCAGTGAAGGCAGCAGTGTTTACAGCCCTTAGGGTTTGACGGGCGGGGGGGAAGGATGTTGCAAGTTTCGTGTCATTTGGGGTACCTTAAAGTCTGTCTCCGTGGACTGTCCTGACAAGCTGAGCTCTGAGCGGGGTCTCCAGCTCCTCACCGGGGACAGGGAGAGGCAGTCACACTGAACAGTCAGCAGCAGTCTGAAAGATGCCTTCCACTTTCCATCCCTCCACTCTCCTTTTACATTTTAAGAGTAAGGTTCTCAGCTTCATGTGTGTCAGGAAGATCTTGAAAGCCAGGGACCCTAAAAGGCTCAGAAGCAAAGAGACAAAGAACCTAAATTTTGTTTGGCTTGGCTGTGTTGGGACGCCATTGTTTTTATTATCACAGTGGGAGTGAGTTCAAGACCACCTGTGAGATTGACAAGGGCCTGATCAGAGACGGATGCTGTGGTAGATGTACACCTTCCTCGTCCTCTTCCTCCTCCCCCTCCTCCTCACGTCGGGTTAGATCTGACTGCATAGCCTCCCTACGGTGCAGCAGACTTGAAGCAGGAGGATGTATTATTACTCCACTGATAAGAACAGACAATCTCAAAATAGCATTTGCAAGTTAGGCTTGATATGGGACTCACTTACTTGACAGCCCCAAATACATTTCATTGCCTGATCTTAGCAGAAGTCAAAATTCACCTTGACTTCAGTGGGCAGGGGCTTGATTAAGCTGATACCACATCGTACCACACCAGATTTACCGTGGTAGTTCTTCAAGTCCATGCTGCCAGCAGCTCACACATCCCACCCACAGTGCCACATGTCACGCAGTAGAGGAGACCCAGGAGAGGACCCTCTTTGCTGGGCAAGCAGCAGGACTGCCGCACCAGCAGCTGGAGTAACAAACCGGGTGGTACAAGTCACTCGCTCCCACAAGGAAAAGGAGCAGAGCTAGTTCTTGGACCGACAGGCAGCACGCCTTCAAGGTGGGGCCAACTGGTGCTTGAAGTAATTGCAATCCGTCCACGTACTTTCTCAGCTGTGTTTGGTGCCCCTTTCAAGTTGGGCCAGCCAGGCATGCCCACAGGAACCTGGGTGCCCCTTCCCTGTGCCTGAGAAGTCCCCAGCTCCGCCGCGGTGACGTAGGCCAAGCCACCTGCACCTGGTTGCTCCTCCAGTGTCCACCCGTAATTACCCATCCGTGCCCGGGAGAGCAGGCAGGTTCTCCTGCAGCCCACAGGACATAATTGCGGAGTGGCTCCCCTTCCTGCTGTGCGGCGCTCCTCCCGACACGTCCCAGCAGCACTGCCGGCATTACTCACGGTGCCTGGTGTTTCCCGGGTGGATCCTCACGCCCCAGCTCGGCCTGCCAGCCCGCCCCTGGCTGGGGCTGATCGAGCCCGGGCCACGGCATCGCTGCTGAAGGACTGGGGAGGAAGGGAAGGAGAGGACACGGCTCTGGCCATGTGGAAGCAGCCCATCAAGACAGGCTTGTTTAACACGTGCAGATCGGTCTGCCTCAGGAGTGAGCTGCTTCTGTGAATTAAACTGCTCCTCATGAGTCAGGAGCCCAACCCTTCATTACAGACTTGTGCATTTTCAGAAATTGCTGCAAAAGTAGCAGGCACTTCAGAAAAGCTGTTTCAAGCTGGTGTGGCCACGCTTCCCATTTACTTGGCTGCGTGCCGGTTCCTCTGCTGCCTCCACAGCTCACCCGCTCCCCGTGTGGCTTTGCAGGCTGAGGGTGCTGCGGCGATGGTGCTGCGCTGAGGGAGGTGCCCTCCCAGCCTGGGGCTGGAGGAGTCTGAGCAAGCACTGAGTTAAGAGGTTGTCCTTAGCTGCCCCACCGGCCTGCTCATGGGGACATTGCAGGAGGTGCCGGCTACGCCGCCATCTTGTCAGAGAGCAGCAAGACCATGAGAGAAAGCTGGGAGAAAAGGCGGAGAGAAGGTAGATGGAGACAAGACCCACATTCAGGATGGTGTGCAGTATTTAGCCAAAAAAATAAGCCAGTTTTATATGTCGTCTAAGTCCCTCTCTCCAGCCTAGTTGAGGTATGTCATGCCTGGGCTCAGAAGGACTTGCTGCCATCTCCAATCATCACAGGATCCCAGACACCGTTGGCTTGGCATCCATAAGGAAAAAACTGACTCCCTCCAGTCTGACGTTGCTCTGGTGTCCGTATCAAGTCACACGTTTCCCCCTCAAAAGGGCGGTCAGTGACAAACCTTATCTTCACGGTTTACCCACCTACGCAGGTTGCTCGCTTCCCGAACGCTAAGGGCTGTTACCAGTCCCCGTTTCTCTTGCTGTACTGGGAGCAGGGGACACCGGTGATTCAGGGCTTTTTGTTGTTAACATTTGCTGGCTTTTATGTACCGGGCTGAGGTGCGATCTGATTCCTTTGAACCACTTAGACCATGGGTTTCTCTATAATGCCATGCCCCAAAGGAAATGAAGCCTGAAAAGGGATACCAGGCAACGCATCCCCTGCCGCCATTGGCAAAAGAGCCAGACCTGATTGCTTTTGAGGTCTCTTTCCTAAAATGACATCCACGGACAGTAACCTGGATGGAGACGCTACTGGAGTTGATCACGTATGGCCAAGACAGGGCTGAAACTAAATTTACAATACTCAGCTGCAGTAATTTGCAAACAGTGCTAAGTGCTAGAGAGAGGCAGCAGCCGCCTTCCAAAGCTGTCAGAGGCTCTAACGAGCACACACAATCAAGAGATCCACTTGTCGCAGCCAAGGCAGGTGCACGCTCCTGCTCTGCGCTTAGGAAGCGGCAGTGAGGATTATCACCACATCGATCTTTATACCAACATCATCAAACGTAAGATAAAAAATAACCATTAAGTTATCTGGCCTAGCCACCCAGTCATTGTTTATAAGTGCAAAGTGACTCATTTGCATGAGGAAGACCAAAGGTTTATAGTGTTGCTGGGTTTTTTTTGTTTGGTTGGTTGTTTTTTTGCTGAAAACAACAATAGAGGCATGAAAAAAGCAGACTGCCTGCATACAATTCTTGTATAGCTGATGCAGTAAAGGCAAACAAGGCTACAAATTGCTTTCAGAGCTGTATGTCTACTTCTGGTTTTAGAAGTACAGCCCAGTTTTCAGAGCGTTAAAAAAATGTCCTGGCTGCAGATAGGTTTTTATGTTTTTAAACACTGGTTGAAAATACAAGTAAAGATATCAAATTGGTGTGACAGTGCTGGTGCATTTATGCCCTTGGGAGTGAGCAATTCCACGCACAGGTGTTTCAGGAAATATTTGTAAAACAGCATAGCTGCTTCCGCGCTGCTCGGTTTCACAGCAGGCACTGCTGACGCTGCATGTCAGCCTACTGCAGAGTGTCAGGGGAGGTTTCAGGACACGGGAAGAGAAGAAAAAGCAGGCGCTGTCCCCGGAGCAGGGCCGCCACATGTCAGGAGCAGTACTGCTTGATGCGCTTCAGCTGCTGGTAATGGGATGGGAAAGGGGGCAGAGGGAGCGAGGAGCAGCTCAGCGATCTGCTTGTCTGGGTGTGTGTCGCCCAGGCACGTATACCTATGTATCCTACGCAGGATATGGTGCTGCCCTCGGGGTTTGTTCTGCGTGTGGGTCCCCCTGCTCGGTGCTCAGGGTCAGGGGCTGTGCTGATGCTCTCCAGGCCTGAGAACAAACTGGACTGTGGGAAGTCCTTGCCCCACACATCAGTGGGGCGGCGATGAAGCTCTCGTGGCTCGGCTTCTCGTGGCTCCCTGCGGCTTCGGGACAAGTGGAGGCACAACTGGCCAGGATGTCAAGCCAGAGATGCTGCTGCAAGGGATGCGTGGAAGATCTGGAGAGCCCTGGGAGGGCCTGGCCATCCCACGGGCAGGTAAGGGCACACATGGACACCTACCTGAGCTCAGATGCCCTTTCCCTGCCATGCCCAGAGGTCAGCTTCCGAGCGGCATGGCCATGAGATGTGTAGACTGTGTCTTGAGAGCCAGCTTGGAGGGGAGCTTACACGTGCAGTAAGACAGGTGCTCTTGCACCTGGGGTGGTGTTTGCAGGGTGCTGGCAGTGACCCCTTCGCTGCTGCCAAGGAACAAGAATAAATACATGCTGGAAACATGTTGGACGTGCTGGAGAATGTGTTCCTTGGTTTCAGATGTCCCAGCTGCTAAAACCAGCTTCCTCAGCAGAAAAGCTGCAGAGAGGGTCATGTTCAGCCTCTCTTCTTGGGATCTGGATGTTTCGGACAGGCACCGAGCTACCAAAGCAAAGGAGCTTGCAGACCTTCCTCTCAATCTGTGTGGCGTTCACCTGCCTGAACGCTGACAAAGCCTTGAGCTCATGGAGTGACTCTGGCTTGCAGTGCCTGTTAGAAAAACAGCAGCCCCTCTGATGCGTTTCATAAAGAGTTTCATGCAGCCTCCTCAAATGAGTTCACAGGAGGGACCGCAGTGGCCCACTGTTGTAGAGCAGTCCACCAGGCCAACAACAGACAACTGGAGAAGTTCGGTGGCTCGCCACGTGGCCCATTGTATTTGTTTCTGTCCTAGCCATTCTCTGGAGCTCTGCCTTGGTGTATCCCCCTGGTCTCACTTCAGCTTTCCTCTTCTGATCTCTGGTCCAGGACAAGGGGCCGAAACCTTCCTGGTTATAAAGTCCATGTGCCATGACTGGTGGGACCTGAGGTGGGCAATTGCTTTGTTCTGCAACCTGTTTTCTATTTTCCCCCTATAAAATTTTTGGGTGATTCATATATCTTTTGAGAGCTGCTAGAACTTAAAAAAAAAAAAAAAAAAAAAGATAAATGTGAAAGGGAGGTATCTTTAAGGTCAGACCTAGACCCTGTGTAGGTCATGCACCTACTGACTTCAGTGGGCTTCTCTGCTGTAAATATGCGACTTGAACGGTCTGTGGGCTTTGCTGCCAAAATACGAAAAGAAGAAAAAAGTGGGTGTGAAGCTGTGCAGGGTCCCATGGGCAACTGGCCAGGATCGGGCCACCTCTGCCTGCCCCTCTGCCCGGCCCCTCTTTCCACGCAGAAGTGCTGGGTTGCTCTGACCCACCTTCTCCTCTTCGGTTCCGTTCCTTAATAGCACGTAGAGCTCCTGCTGTACGTGCCCCTAGGACTCTGTCAAGAAGATTTAGCACAATGCTCCTCAGTGTGCACAGTCTGCTCCAGATCTCGTCTCCTCAGATGTGACTTGGCAAACAAAACTTCCTCTGTGAAATAAATGATGCAGGCTCTTAGCACGCGAGAGGGACCTCCTGAAAGACGCTTTCATGTGGAGCCAGAGAGACCAGAGAGCGTCAGAGTTTTAAAGACAGAATACTCCAGTCGGAAAGGTGCCCAGACTCCTTCCAGGAGGGATTCTTCACATGGTGGCAGTCTTTGAATTCAGCTTTTAAATAAAAGATTCATCCTGAAACCAAAAAAAAGTGGTGCCTTTTATGAGTAATAAAGCATAAAGTATTTTTTTTTCCTGGATGAGACTACTATTCAATACAAAATAAGCTTGGCTTTTATTGAAAAGCCAAACTTGTACTTCGCCTTGGGAAAATAATACATCGTACAGCTCACCACTTTGCAGATGCCTCGCAGACGTGGATGCCGATGCTGCTGAGGCTGGGGTTAGTGTCTGTGTGGCAGGGCAGTCTGAGGGAGGATGGTCCACGTCTTGGGCTACAGCGCTTATTAGAGACGACGGGACAGAAGCTGATGGTGAGCATCACTTCTGGGAATGAGAGTTTGTTAAGCAGTTCTGCCTTCTAAGTATGTATGAAGCATTTGGCTTTTAACAACCATTTGCTGGCAGATGGAGATGTAATTAGGTATATATCAATCAAAGTTATTTGAATGTTTGAATTCATTCTTGCGAATGATACAGCAACATTTTGATGTGAGGGATGTCCAACAGGCAGCCTTGCACACTTTGTGCAGCCTGGGCTGCGGCCTGCTCCCCAGTTTGGTTCCTGGGGTCCCCGCTGGGCCACCAGCACAACCGGCCACCTCCGGGCAGGCAGCGGTGGCAGTGGCAGCGATACGCTTCAGCAAAGCGTGACCTGGGGTGAAGGGTTTCACCGCACCGCCATGCGCGGCGGGAGCTCTCTGCCTGCTCTGCACCGCACCAGCGCTGACTTTTTGCAGCCCACACAGCCAAGTAACAGCACGCCTGCCCCGGTGTGACTTCTCAGCTGTCCCCTGCCTCTGTTGTTGCCTTAAATACACAGGGACTACGTATTCACGTTGGTGCACAGCCTGCTATAAGCCCCTAAAAAGACCAAATTTTCCAAAATACAAAGCACTCCCCACTCTGTCATCTCCTGTGAGTTTTTCTAGCAGTCACCCAGGACTTTTTGGTACTTCAGCAAGGCGAAGTGCAAGGTGCTGCACCTGGGGCGGGGCAATCCCAAACACCAGTAAAGTCTGGGGGATGAATGGATCTGCAGAGAAGGACTTGGGGGTACTGGTGGGTGAAAAATTGAACATGATCTGGCAAAGTGCCAACCTTATCCTGGGCTGCACCAAAAGCAGCGTGGTAGCGTGGTCAGCAGATCAAGGGAGGTGATCCTCCCTCTCTGCTCTGCTCTTGTGAGGCCCCACGTGGAGTCCTGCGTTCAGCTCTGGGGCCCCCAGCACAAGAAAGATGTGGACCTGTTGGAGCAGGTTCAGAGAAGGCCATGAAGATGCTCAGAGGGCTGGAGCAGCTCTCCTGTGAAGAGAGGCTGAGAGAGTTGGGGTTGTTCAGCCTGGAGAAGAGAAGGCTGTGGGGAGACATTATAGCGGCCTTCCAGTACCTAAAGGGGTCTTATAAGAAAGATGGGAAGAGGCTTTTTACAAGGATTTGCAGTGATAGGACGGGCTAACAGTTTAAACTAAAAAAGGGTAGGTTTAGATTAGATGTAAGGAAGAAATTCTTCACTGTGAGGGAGGTGAGGCAGTGGAACAGGCTGCTCGGAGAAGCTGTGGATGCCCCATCGCTGGAGGTGTCCAAGGCCAGGCTGGATGGGGCTTTGGGCAACCTGGTCTGGTGGAAGGTGTCCCTGCCCATGGCAAGGGGGTTGGAACCGGATGATCTTTAAGGTCCCTTCCAACCCAAACTATACCATGGTTCTGTGACTATATGAAACGCTGCTTCTGATTAAACCATGCCACAGGCAGCTTTCAGGGAGTCAGGCAAATCCTCCCATCCTGCCAAACTGAAACTCACGCACGTCACGCTCAACACCACCGGCTGCAGCAGCCTGGCAGGACAGCCCTGGCTTCAGCAGCCCTGGAGGCACGAGCTGGTGGCTCCCGCACCTCTGCTCAGGCTCACCGCCCGGCACTTGCTGCATCCGCGGAGGTGAAGCTGTCGGCTCAGGCAAGGGCTTGCGGCAGTGCTCTGGGTGTCTGCGGTGCACGTGCTGCATCTCCTTTTCTGTAAAGCAATTGTGGGATGTAGCATTCTTTTTGCTTTCCTCCACTGACTGCAATAGCCGTGTCACCTGCTCTTGCCGAAGCATCACCTTGTCCTGATGTGTAGGCAAATGAAAGCTGCAGGGTCACATCTGTAAGGCCCCAGTGGAGGAAGGAAATACCTGGATCTGCATTTCTTAGCATCTTGTTTGCTTAACATGGAGTGAGAGCAGGGACAAAAATATTTTTGAACGTGTATGTTCTCAAAGTGTTCCAAAAATGGCCTTAATTACAGCCATCCATTAAGGAGTAAAAAGGAAGCTTCCATTTCTGCACACTTCTGCCCATGCCCCGTGTCTTTCCTGTTGAAGAAAGAGAGGCAGAGAGCTAAGAGGCAGAGGGAGGAGCTGCTGATGAGAGCAGCAGGTTGGAAGTCCCATCCGAAACTTGTGACAGGGCCCGCCGGCAGGGCCTGATGCACGTCCACGCCAAGTGGTAACCTTCACGTACCCCCTCGCTGTGCAGCCCACCGCAGGTGTGAGCAGAGCGTGCGCGTGGCCACGACCCGTAAACCGTCCTGCACGAAGTGCTTGTGAAAAGAGGAAAACCGCCGAGAGCCACTACATCTCTCCTTCACGCACAAAGCAAAGCCCTTTTACAGCACGCTGGGGACACGTGGAACAGCTCTCCCAGGGACACCCGTGGGGCTGTGACACGTCAGCAGGCCCATGATGTCATAACACGCCTGCTTGAATCACGAGATTCATAAGAGCACCCGTGACTCTGCTCCACAGCTCGCGCCTACCCGCAGCTCTCCGGGCAATTTTTTCCCCCCCTCCGAGCGCAAGCTGCGCTCGGGCACCGATGCGGCTCGCCGCAGCTCGAGGATGTCTCTGCTCGATTGCTTTTTGGAAGACGCCGAGCGGGACTTGAGGCGAGCGGAGAGAGAAATGCGGAGGCAGGTGCGGCTGCTGGACCGGCACCTGCGCCCCCTGCGGGAGGACCTGCACCCCCGCTGCCCCTGCAGCCCCCTCCCGCACCCCCCCTGCCCCTGCCAGCGTCCCCGCGGGGCACCCGGCCACCAGGCAGCGGGCGGCAGGGCCCTGGCGGCCACGCTGGACGTGGAGCGAGAGCTGGCCAGGTAACAGGCCGCGTGCCGGCCCCCGGGCAGGGCGGCGGGCGGCGGGGGCTTGTACCCGTCTCCATCGGTTGCCAGACCGGGCCGTGTGGGGCGGGCGCACGCTGGCACCAGGGGCGTGTGGCTGGGCATCCCGGTTCTTGCAGAAGGAGGGAGAAGTCTCGGGATTTCTAAATTTTCGTTCTGGCCGCTGTTGCGGTGATTTTGGTTTTGCGAAAGGAGCTGAAGATTGTCGTAGTATGGGTAAAACCTCACCGTAGCCCTACAGGAAGGGAGTCGGTGAGGGATAAAACCTTTCCGTCTGGGCGGAGGCATAGCCAAGCACTGAGAAACCAGAAGGGATAGGGGATCCCTTGGCCGTCGGACACTGCTGGGAGTCGCTGGTTGCTGTGTTCTACCCAAACGCAGGCCTCTCTTCCAGTTCCCTTCTGCTGAGCCCGGAGGCGAGACCTTGATCCCGTCAGTTAAAAATGCGGCATTTTCGTTACCCACCGAGCAGCGAGTGCCAGCCCACCGCCTGCCACGTGCACTAGCCGGCGGGTGCGACGGAGTTAGAGGGAAAAGGAAAAAGCCTGGCCCCAGGGTTAGTTTTACACTGACTTCAGCACAACCGAAAGTCGCTGAGGTTAGTTTATCCGGTGGCTGGGGCTCGTGCAGGGCTGCCGAGCAGCGCATTTCAGCCATGGGTCCCCGGGTACTACGGCTGGCGCAAGTGTCGAGATTTGCGCCCGTGCACAGGGCACCAGAGCCGGGCAGACGCAGCGTCCCGCTGCACACCCCTTGCACACCCACATCCCGGTGAAGCGAATGGAAATTCAGGCTGAATAACACCCGCGGGTGTCAGGACCGTCGCAGGACGCCCGGGCGCGCTGTTCCTGAGCATCGGGATCAATGAGTCACACCGTGCCCGGCTGACTCACTGCAGGCTTTAAATACTGTTGCTGAAATGAGTGTACCTGAGCCATGAACCGCACTGGGATCTCTCACCTTAGCCGTCATGCCTCACTCGTGGCCCCATTTCCTCTTTCGTCAGGCACATTATCTTAGCTTGGTGCCTTGTGTCCACTTCGGCTGCTGTAACGGAGGTGACCCTTCTGTCGTGCGTGGTTTGAGTAAGAGCCATTCTTTTGGTCGAGCAGACTTGCTGTTTGACAGTATTAGAAATCATTTTAATGGATCAGTGAGCCTCCAGCCCAGCTCTACAGGATCATTTTTGCATTTTTTGCCAGATGTGTCTCTTGTCCCCTGATTGCTTCAAATCTAACTCCTAACTGGAAAAAGGGGCCTATTGCAGCTACCCATTTACAATGTAGGGCAATGTGTGGCATGGGCACGCACGGCTTAGCGGGCATTTACACCTGGAGGAGTAGCACTGCGTTCTGTATATTGAAATGAAAAAGCTTTTCACCTTCTCAGTTGCCCCATCCCAAGAAGGCACGCTGAAATGCTCCTGACCGCCGACGCCTGCAGATGCGGGTCAACAACACCGCAAGTGCTGTGCGTCAGCCTACGTGTGAAGACAGAGCCAATAGTTTCCCATTTGCTTCTCTTGACCTCACTTATCCACCCATTCCTCCGTGAGCTGGACTGAGAGGCTCTCTTCTTGTTTTTATTGCAGCATACAAAGAAGATTTAACAGGACGTCGAATGCTTCCCGAGATCATAACATTTTAGCCGTGATGGACGTGAAGGGTTTTGACCCTGAGGAAGTCACTGTAAAGGTGAAGGACGGGAAGGTTCAAGTGTTAGCGGAGCATGAGGAGGCACACACCACCGTGCGAGGGAAGGAATATAACTACAAGAACATCGTGAAGGAAATCGCCTTGCCGCCAGGGGTGAGTGAAGACGAGGTGATATACTCTCTAGGGCCTAACAGCATTGTGAAGATTGAAACTGCACACAAGCACTGCCCTTGTCTCCCAAGACTCTGAGCCACCGCGGACCCAGGCAGGGCCCTTCCTCTGCTCCCTCCTCCCGCGGGCTCCAGGTCCACCCCGTCTGTGGGCACCACCAGCTCTTCTGGCCTCTTCCAAAACAAAACAGAGCATTCAAAAAAGAACGTGTGTGAGCCTCATTTCAAACGGTTTTGGTGATCGAAAGGGGGGGTACCAAGAGGAAAACACAAAGAGACAGGTGATTTGGGAAACACTTGGCTCTGGTCACTTGCTAGACAAAAGGACACTGCTGGAGGTAGCCTGATTCAGAACAGATATTGCTGCTGCTTGTAATCTCATGGATTTTAAAAGCTGCAAGAAACCATTGATCAGTCACATTTCTATAATAAGGAAACTTCTCTCAATCCCATCACTTCCATTTGAGCTGTAGGATATTTTCTAGGGCTTGATAATAATCACCTCAAGGGGAGGAAACTCCTTCCAAGGCAGCTGTACTGGTGGGGAGTTGCCCTTGCTCTTTGGAATATGCGTTTTTGTCTCTTCTCTAAATTCGTCTGGGTTCATGTGAATCTCATCCTGTCCTTCCCCATGAGAAGCCACCTCTACCAGAAGTCTCCTCCCTCTGTTGGTGACCCAATCACTTCTTCACCTTCCTCGAGAGGAACAACATCAGCAGAGCTTTCTCCTCTTTCTCACTGGACTGCTGAGCTTCCAAGTCTTGAATTATTCTTGAATTATTCCAGTTAAAGAGAGGAGAAAGCCTCTGGACACTGGAAATGCACAGAGGCGAGCCTGGTGAGTACTGGCAGGGCTGTGTTATGCCATTTTCTCTCGGCAGCACGGCTCCCGGGCCAGCGTTGTCCCTCCGTGTTGAAGAAGGAAGTTTCTTCAGTGCCACCAGAGCTGCGTGCTATTTAGGTGGGCAGAAAGGGCTGTCCCAGTCCACGCGGGGCTGCAGCAGAATGAGGTGCTGCTGCGACAGAGGAGCAGGTAGGAGCCCTACAGAGCCAACTTTCCCCTGGAAGTACCAAAAAAAAGCCAGCAGTGCCATTTATCCATTCACTTTGGCTCTTACAGAAGTTGCACTGTTGGGAAGAGCCACGTTGGACAGACAGAGGGCTTTTATTTAGAAGGCGCTGGGAACACCACAGAGCATTTCCCAGTGGACGAGCGGATGACTGGAAGCATTTCCCCCCGTAGCACAGGCAGAATCAATAGCTCAGAGTTAGTAAGAAGGCATTTTTACGGTTGGGAGAGGGAGTGAATGGTCAGTACACTTTCTTCAGGCATACCAGAGGGCTGCTTTTGCTGCCGTTTGAGCCGGGCTGACGAAGTCAGCAGCACTTTGTCCTCCCATCGAGTGAGCACTGGAAGCCTCTCCCCAAAATCCTCATGGAACAGCTCCATCGGCCAAACGTCCCAGCAAGCGGTTGAGGATCGGTTTGGCCGTAGCCAGCTAGGTAGCTCAGCGCTGCTGAGACAAACGTGCTGCTTCTGGCAGGTTCAGCACCCAGGTAGCACTTAAATATCTGATAACAAGCTTTAAGCTTCGTGGGCCTGGTGTGTATCTGGGTCGGTACGTACCAGCCTATGCACAGGTAGCCTGGTTTTCCTGGTGATGGTGGAGGGCGTTCGGAAATAAGCTGTGTCTAAGCAAGAAGGCTGCCGGGGAGCCTCCTGCTCTCGCAGGGACAGGGACTGGGGTGCTCAGGACCCCTGAGAAGACCTTCTTCTGGCAGAGCAACCCACAGTGTAATACATCCGACACCCCTTTGGGATACAGTCTTCTCACTCTCTAACTATTTCTACAGAAGCTGTCTCAGCGTGCGGAGGAGAAGCGTATTTCAACACCTCCCATCCACCCGTGACTTCAGACTTGCAGAGCACGCACAGCCCCACAGCAATCACAGGGCTGGCCGTGACTGCTCTTATCCTCACTGCTCATCCTTTAACACGTACTCTTCACACTTTGTTCCTAAATTGGGCTTCTAAAGCCAAATCAAACCCCTGAACATCATGATTTTTTTTATAGATATGATTTTATTCCCAGATTTCAAGACTAGAAGGCACTGTCAGATCATCTGGCCTCATCTCCTATTATACCACAAATAAGCTGCCCAAACTGTGACTTCCAGAGGAGCATCTAGTCTTGATTTGAAGACTTTGGGAGACAGACTCTAGCACTTCTCTTTGTATGTTGTTCCAGTGACTAATTTCTTTGTAATTAAATGTTACTAACATGGGATTGGCATCATCAGTGGTTTTTTTTTTTTTTTTTGGTCTCTGCCAGATGAAAAAAGCCCTCAGAAGCTGGCTTTGTAGTAACAGAGTGGCACCTATGAACTTCTTCTACATTGTAATTAAGTCACTTTTCGGTCTTGAATTCCAAATTTTCTCACTGTAAGATCTGGTTTCCAAATCCTTAGTATTTTCATCCCATGCTCGCACCCTTTTTCCAGTTGCTGCTGCCCTTGTCAACGGTGGACACCAGACTGGATGCAGCAGTCGCCTATCTCACCCACTAATACAGCACGCAGAGGCAGAAACCACTTCTTCTTTCCCCCAGGTTTAGCCTTTCCAGGACTGGAAGGGCTCCACATCTCTGATGCAGCACTGCGTGAGGTACTCGTGCTGGACGGCCGCTGCGCCCTGACCCCACCTGCCTGTTAAGACGGAGCTGGTGAGGGTGGCCTCTGGTTCTCATTCTCACGCTGCTGATGCACAGATTTGCATGGCAGCCCTGTGGGCACGATGACACGTTCAGGGGGGATGCTCACTTCAATTATTAAAGCAAGATGTAGGACAAAAACCATGTCTTCTTACAGAATAAACCACAAATAGACATTTTTTCTGCTGCTTAGGGCTGTTAGTGTTTACATTCACAGATGACTTGAAGACTGGGAGACACGTCTTAGGAGACTGAAGAAAATTCCTGATTCGTTTTATATCCTGTGAAATGCTAGTCCGGGCTGGTAGAAGCACCATCAAGACCTTTTGCATAACAGAAACAAACCACTCAAAGAGCCACTTAGGTCTGTGAACAGCTACATGCTATAGGTACCTTGGGACTTACCCCAAAGTGTACTTGAAATCCATACCGTCCAAACAGTGCTTAGATGAGAGCTTGCTAAGTGAGAGTACCCTTGGAAAACTACCATTAACGCAGCAAGACGTACTTTCGTCAGCATCTCCCTAAAAGAAACTACTTTGCCACTAGGTGGCAGATTTTTTTTCTTAATTTATCCCTCTGTAAATATTTGTCAAAAGCAAAAACAACAAAGCAGCTGTTACAAAGCAGGAAGGCTGCTTTGTGCTGCAGCGTGCGTTTTTCTTTGCAAGGCTGATAGCAAATGAAAGGGACAGCAAGAACCGTCATTTGTGCTGCCGTGGCGTGCAGGGGCACTCACGACAGACCGAGACCACGTTCGGTTTCTGAGCTGGATTGTATTGAACTGTGATCCTGCAGCTCTTCTTCCCTTGAGGAGCAGGACCAAATACGAGGAGTTTCATTTGCAGCCTGGCTCTACCATAGCTGTTTGCCAGAATAGGGCCTTCCACATGTTAATGTATTCTTCAGCATAGTGTTGCACAGAACTATTTTGGGGGCCAATTTTGGCCATCCTCATAGAGCAAATACCCTCTCCGAATTCCCTGGCACGAGGGAGATGCCCGAGAGGGCGACTTGGCTCCATAGGTATAAACACTGCTGCGTTCCTGAACTCTAGCCTTATCGGGGCACCTACAAATAAACAGAGCTCTGTAGTGGAAGGTCATTTGAGGATGCTAGCCCCAGAGCTCTCCTCTGTCCTGTGTTTCCAGGAGTTCTCCTACAGCCGGGCAGCCCTGCTCCTCCTCGTCCGCCGAGCACCCATCTGGGGCTGCCGGGTCCACACCAGCCTCGCTGCTGGCCTTGACTACGGGACGAAGAGCTGAGAAACTCAACCGAGCCACTTTGCTTGCACCTGACCTTGGACGTCACCGTTGTGCCCACTCATCCCTTGGGCACCTTAATTAACTCTTAGGTAACCTCTCAGAGCATGTTCCCTGTCTTCAGCCATGAAGAAAGCACTCGCCATTCAGAAGTCGGAGCAGGAGCTCACAGCTCCAAGTGCACTTCTCCAGGCGTACACTGGCTGTGGTTTTGTTGTCATCCCGGACTCTGCACTTGTCACGCCATTAAAAATCTTGCACTAGATTTAGATTAGGAGTAAACTGATCCTCCCAGCACCTGGTGAAGCCGCTGCCCCCGCTGGCACGGGCACCGGCCCCGTTCCCTTTAACTCTTTAACCTCACGGCTTCCATCCCTGGTCACTTGTCAGATGCTTCTTATTCCTTGTTTCTCTCCCCCGCCTCTCCTTCCCCGCAGCCCTGCTCCTCTCCACCACCTCCGACGCCCGCAGCAGTGGCTGCAGCCGCACGCAGGGGCACGCGTGCTTGGCACGGGTTGCTCCCTCCCTGCTGCGCTGGGAGACCAGCAGGAGAGGGCTTCCCCTTCCTCCTGCTGGGCCTCTCCTAGATATCTCTGGTGGACGTTTCCTTCTCCTTTGCTGGGGCTTAAAACAAGGTCTATGACCAAAAAGCTGGGCTGTCTCTGAGGTTCTCGTCTCGATGGCGCTGTTATGTGGAGGTGTTGTGAAATCACGTAGCCGTCCTTCTCTGTTTCGACAGTAACTACAAATAACAGAGGGTCTCCTGGCTCTTTGGTCCCTCACGCTAGTCTCTAATTTGGGACGGTGCCTGCAGTCTTTCAGGGCCTGCAAGTGAAAACAGCTCTATCATCAAACTGTAAACCACAAATCAAGCTATGGGGAAAATCGCCATCCCCTCCACCTCACCAAATTTTAATTTGCCGGAAAGTAAAAGCCCACCACCTGCCGCAAGGGCACTGACGGCCACGGCACACATGGGTTATCGCCTGGGTGTCCTGGCTTTTCTCTCTCTTTTGGCTGCCTGCTGGAAACATCCAAATACAAGCAGAATCTGAGGATGCTGTAGAGACGACTGATGTAACATATGTGAGTTTTGAGAACGAATAAGGAGTAAGGAGCACGTGCAGATAAATCGTCGATGTTAAAGACCTTCCTTTTCTGGAGAGGCTGCAGAAGGGAATGCTTGAAGGAAGCATGACATGCAGCGTGCAATAAAAGCAGAATGTCGCAGCTGACACTCCTGCAGCCTTCCCGAGGTTTTACCAGCTAAAATACAGAAAAGCAGCTGCAGGGCACGGAAAAGAAAGGAACAAATGAAAATGTCAGCACTCGGGGACCAGCTCAGGGCAGGTCCCGAGCACTTCCTATTCCCATTAAATTTACTGGAAAATAACTGCACATAGCAGAACTGAGCTGTTGGGGTGAATGCATGCAAGGCTATTCCTCTTGGGGAAATGGACAGATATTTGGATGTCCAGGAGTCAGTGTGCAGCTCAGAGCACACACTGTGCATGTGGTGGAACGGAAACTCCTTGAAACTCTGGGGGCTCCCATTTTGGGAGATGCTGCATCCTCGGGCTGTAGCGAACTGTTTCAGCAGAAGGGTTATGTCTGAGACACAGCGTGGTGTGGTACAGGGAGCGCGGAACCTATGTACGACATATTTCATCGCCCTCTCGGGCATCTCCCTCGTGCCAGGGAATTCGTGGGGAAGGGAAACCACAACCACCACATTAAAGGGGTGAAGACTGGAGGTTCCAAACATCTCCAGAAAGGACCAGAGTGCTAGGCAAATTCAAAGCAGAAACATTAAACTGCGTGTTAGGAGGAGAGCTTGCTTTCCAGCAACGTAGACAGAAAAAGCATGTGCAGAGGGAACCCAGTAAGGGCTGCCCTAATGACCCACCCCAAAATGAGGCACAGACTTTAGGATATCCGTGCAAACAAACCCAGGCTGCACTAAAATGCTTCAGCAATCTCTCCTAACCAGAGCACTGCAAACCAGACGAGCTGCTGGTGCCCGCCAGCCTAAAAGCCTCCTGAGTTTCTCATGAGGAACACATCCTGGGGAAGTCCTGCTCAGTGACTCACGGGGAGGAGCTGCCCTCCACCCCCAGCTCAAATCCTAGCACGGGTCGCTTTCTGTCAGGGATTTTTTTCTTTCACATCTGAAATAAGCAAAATGACCGCTTAAAAGTTTAAGCAGTTCTTCATTCCTAGGTCACCGCGCTGCGTCTTGTAGCCACATGCAAAAGCCTCTGGTTTCTCTAACGGCTGACTTCTCGTCCTCGAGCTCTTTCCTTCCAGGAATACGGGGCCAGCCCCGGTGCACCCGCGTTTCGGCTGGACGAGAGGCCTGGGCTGCGGGTCTGGTGCCAGCCCAGAGCCCGGCCCTCCCGCGTGCCGGCTGCGGAGGGGCACCCGACAGCACCTTTCCCACGCCTGCTCTGTCAACCGCACGGGAGCCCAGACTTTCAACCTGAATGCACGTGGCTTTCCAGACCTCAGCTTGTCCTTTCTGCCCCATTGCCAGCTTTCTTCCATCGACTTCTTCCACTCCTGACCTACGAAGAAGTTGTTTGCTTCCTGAACCCCCTGCTCGGGGCAGACCCATGAGATCCGAGCGCTGCAGAAGCTCATCACTTACGTTCATTGCCCTGGACCAGAGCACCACAGATCACAGCTAGGGAGGTGAGCTTGCCTCTAACGACCTAACATTTTTAGAATATCCCTTTGATTTTTGCAGAATAAAGAGTAACTAAACGTTTTTGAAGAGACGCAGGCTCTCTTTCTTCCTTGCCTGGCATTAACATAAATCTCACTGACATTATTTGTGCTAGCTCTCTCCTGGGTACACAGGTTTGACTGGATTTCAAACATTATCACGAAGACTCTAAAAGTAAAGGCGTGATATTTTTACTCTTGCTGACTGGAACGGTTTATATTCAGGCTCCTTACCTGTGTTTATGGAGACACTTCTTGCTCCTTGAAAACAGTGTTAAATTCATGACTGCTCACGAAACCCTATAAAAGTAATTTATTGCGCACCACCGAACACCCTCAAGAGGCCTGAAACAGCATTAGCATTTTTATAAGAAGCGCTCACATATCCTTTTGCACATACCTTACCCGCTCTTCTGTTCCTATTACGTCTATGATAAGCACACAAACGCTCACAAAGAGGTGTCCAGCTCCGTGCCACAGCTGGGAGAGACTCGGGCAGGATCCGGTGGGCAGCCCTGGCTTCCACGTCAGGTGCAGCAGGACGTTTTAGCTCCATCAGGCGCTGAGGACCAAAGGCACGTCAGCAAAAACCTGCCCGTGTGGACCGAACACGGCCGGTTACCTCTCACCGCAGAAGCCGCAGCTCGCTTCACCTCCTGCCAGGGCGACGGTACCAGGTCGCGGCCGGGAGCAGGCGGAGAGAAGCAGCGGCTCAGCCTGCCAGCAGGCTCCCGGCCGGGCTGGAGAGCATGCACATTTCATCTGAAATAAGGGTGACTGAGCAGGCAGGGAAATAATCTGAAAATATCCAGATAAAGAAAAATAAAGAACAAAAGCAAGCTGCGTAAGTTCGTCCTTTCTGCCAGCCACACCAGTAAGTGCCACAGTAATTCAAAACTCCAAGACGGTTGGGTTTTTTCTTTTTTTATTTTTTATCAGCAAAGCAGTAGTAGAAGAGTTTCATAAGAGCTAACACAGCTGGCGCAGACTGACAGTCACTTGGAATCAAAGTGAAGGAAGGGAATTGCTTAATTTTGGCTAAGGCTCTCTGGGGTTGTAGAACTTGTATCAGCAAATGGATTTGTTACTTCATCAGCTGATGTTTCCTCTGACCCAGCTTCTGTTTTTCCTCTTCCTCTGCATTTTGTTTGCTTCTTTTAGGGCATCCACTTCTCCTGCGAAGGGGCATTTTGGGGACTACCCATTGGCACAGATAAGCCACAGCTCAGATCCCGGATACAGGAAGATTGGCAGAGAAGGAGCGCACAGAAACATCTGCAGCACAAGATGATTTTCTGCTTCATCTGTGGCCCTATAAGAAAAAAAAAATAAATCCTTTCCCTGGGCCGTTGCTCCACCTGGCTCCAATCTATGCCTTGAACAGAGCCAAGTCTTCAGCAGGCTGCAC
Source organism: Chauna torquata (assembly GCA_013399475.1). Classification (NCBI taxonomy): domain Eukaryota; kingdom Metazoa; phylum Chordata; class Aves; order Anseriformes; family Anhimidae; genus Chauna; species Chauna torquata. The sequence goes on along the minus strand of VXAL01000438.1, from coordinate 26,189 downwards.
GCAGGCTGTCTGCATCCCAGCCTCGGGGAGCACCGCGTTCGCTAGGAGCTTGGTCGTGAACTCCTGCTCCGGTGAAGAAGCACCGTGGTTTGCGGTGCTGCGCTCCCAGCTGAGCTCTTCAGGGACCTGAAGGGGGCTGGGGCAGGGCTTCAGCTCCCAGAGCCCCAGGCAGCTTCGGGCAGACTTTGTCGAGCATCGACCACAGCCAGGCAGTTTTCTCTCCCAAGCCTGCTGTAGGTGCTGGCTCCACAGCAATGCCAGTCAGCACACAGGTGGGAGGTTGTTCCTAGGTCCTCTTCTGCCCCAAAGGAGCCAACCTTGCTGTTTCTCAGGAAAGCCCACCAGGCGATGGTCTGCAGCAGGCAAGTCTTGAGCAATTCCCGTTCCTGACAGAGAGGACAGAGCTGGGCAAGTAAATCCCAGCGGTGGGACTGGACAAAGCACCTTGGGGTGAGGACCCCTACAGGAAGGGCGGCACCAGGCTTCAGGGCTTGGGCGTGTATTTGCCAGGCAGGAGCATCTCCATCAGAGGTGGAACTGTCACCAGGAGGGCGTCCTGGCTGCCCTCACCCCCACCCTCCAGACCTGGCACTCCCAGTCACACAAGGACCAACCACACAGGACACAGGAGCAAGCCTGCCTCCACAGGCAACGCAATCCGTGGGCTGATGTCCTCAGGACCAGCGGTCTCCGGTCCCAAGCGGCCAGCCCTGAGACCAACGTGCCCCGGCACCAGCTCCAGCTGAGGGCACCTCTGGGCTCAGCGTCAGGAGCTGCGAAGAGCAACCAGGCTTTCAACCCAGGGAGGTGCAGCCCTCACACTGGGCTCTGGATTGTCCCCCGGGGGGGCCTGCCTCCCCCCGGGGCTGCTTTCGGAACAGCCCTCCTGCTGCCAGGAATCTGCTCCTGACGTGCAGGTGTAAATTTGCTACAGCAGGGCAACTGCAGGGAAATTGCTGTTGTTACATGGGGGTGAAGGTCTTCCTTTTCATCTTGTGCAGCACAGACAACGGATCCCTCTCTGCAGAACCAGCTCTACAAATTCAGGCATCCGTGTAATTTCAGTGCTCCTCATGCCTTTGGGGGTCAACCATAGCTCAAAAACTTCCTCTATAACAAACTTTCATAAAGGTGACTGCTGTATTTATGACCCCCTAAATGCCCTTGGAAACTCCAGGAGAATGATAAAAACCAGACCCGGGGCCTTTAAAATTCTTTGACAAGTGGAAAACTAACTTCATGAAACGGAGTGACCTTCTTTCCGAAACACTGAGGCTGTGTCCCAGACACCGAGGAGTAAGGACGGGTGAGTTCATGGTTTATGGCTTCGTTTTCAAATCAGTACATTTGTATTCAGAAAAGGTTTAAAAAAAGAAGAAGAAGAAGAAGAAATTCTCAGAGCAGCCACAGGGCCTGAAAAATAAACCTCCCGGACTTCTCAGTACAGCGGTATTTTGTTGGTTTGCCACTGTGTTACCTCAAGTGCTGCCATTAGCACAGCAACCACTCAGAATTAAGTCAGACCAATCCGCTGAGACTTGCAACTTGCCTTTCTAATGCCAAAATAAAAATTAATACAAGCGGTTTCACTCTTTTTTTTTTTTTTTCCCTTCTGCATTGCAAAACAGATTGTCACGCAGCGGATCCAGCGGGAGGGAGGCTGTTGGGCATCCGAGCGCCGCGCTCGGCCTTGCAGGAGGAGGCCTGGCTTCGGCGAGACGTGACAAACACCGTTTTGTCTCAGCACAGCAGCTCCCGGGGGCTGACACGCACGCGGACGCAGCTGCAGCGGGGACGGGCAGCGCAGCCGGTTACCCGCTCTGCACAGACGCTGCGTGCTGCGGGAGCCCCAGCCCTGTGGTACCCGCCTTGTCCCCGCGCCACCGCTTTGTCACGTGCACAGAATGATGGCACCCGTGCCATCAACGCTGCTTTCTTGCTTGGTAGTTCTGCCCACAGCCTCTTCATGGCACTAGCTCTGCAGGATTTTAGGATTACCTGGCAAAAAAAAAAATAAAAAAGACATGGCCAACATGCATCTCCCGGCCGCGGGCGCCGCAGAGCCTGCCTCAACGCTGGAGGCGGGAGGTGGCAGGTGACGTTACAGAAGCCACGACAGCAGCTTTCCCAGCAGCAGAGGAGCTGCTCCGACTGCCTTTGCTGCTCTCTCCTCAGCACACATCTTCATCCTTCTGCCCCACTGCTCCCCGCGCAGAAGACGTGTGGATGTTCCCGTTAAAAGTTCTCAGATCCCGGCTGCAAGAGTCCACACCCTTGATTTCGTAGCTGTGAAAGGGGAAAAAGGAAGAGCAGATACAAGAAAAGCACTCGGTGAATAACAGCTTGTCCAGGCTCTGGTCTGGAGGCCGCGATGGAGAGGCAGCGGCGATGCCACCAAGCTGCGGTCTGGCTGGCGGGAGGAGGACGGCAGCGGCGCGGAGCTGCTGCGCCCAGCCGGGCACTCGGCTCCAGCCCGGCCGACCCTCATCGCAGGGACGTGCGGGGAGCACCAGCGGGCTGGAGTGGAGCAGAGGAAGGAAACAGCAAAAGGAAAACAGTTGTGCTTGCTTTCTGCGTGAAGCTCATTAAAAACACCGTAATTAGAGAGGGAAGCAGAGCCACAGCTCACTCCAGAGTTTCTACTCCTTTTACACTTTGCATCGTGCTCAGAAACCAAATTTTCAAACCTAATGGGGCCACCACGCCAAGCTACGAGCGTGCCTGCGGGCGTCCCCTGCTGCCACATACCCAGCTCTCCTCCTTGCATCCCCCGTGCCCGTCTCCGGGGTCACAATCCTCCTCCTCCCGGCTGCAGCCTCCATCCAGGAGGTCTCCCCGGTTGCACAGCCCCCGTAGCACCCCCATCACGCTGCGCCTCTCAGAGCACCGGGGCTGTGCTGGGAGCAAAGCAAGCAGGAGGGCCGGGGGACGAGAGCTGCCAGCAAGCGGTGGGTTGGGGACGTGTGGCTGTAGGGGAGGGCGCATCTGAACATCACGGGGAAAAGAACGGCTGAGGCTGGCAGGCACCTCTGGAGCCACCTGGTCCCACCCCTGCTCAAGCAGGGACACCCAGAGCAGGGTGCCCAGCACCATGTCCAGGCGGCTTCTGAAGATCCCAAGGAGGAGACCCCCCAGCCTCTGGGCAGCCTGTGCCCGTGCTCCGTCACCCGCACAGTGCAGGAGTGCTGCCTGGTGTTCAGGGGGAGCCTCCTGTGCTCCAGTCTGTGCCCCTCGCCTCCTGTCCTGGCACTGGGCACCACTGACAAGGGCCTGGCTGCGTCCCCTCCGCACCCTCCCTTCAGGTGTTTACAGACATTGGTGAGGTCCCCCCCGAGCCGCCTCTTCTCCAGGCTGAGCAGTCCCAGCTCTCCCAGCCTCTCCTCACAGGAGAGGTGCTCCAGGCCCTTCGTGTCCCTCCAGTGGGCAGAATCGCTGAATGGAGAGAGAGTTCAGGCCCTGATCCCCAAACTCCCAGTACTGGTAACACATGCGTGCTCTCTTTCAACCCCAAATTAAAACTAGCGACGTGCCTGAAGCCACACCTGCAGAGGCAGATTTACGAAGCCTTGGAAGACGCTTGGTGTGTCCTACACTACCACATGTAACAGTTGTCCCTTCCAGGCACCTCTCAACAAGGAGCCATGCACGTGCTTGTTCTGATCAACATCTCTGAGCAAAACCAAAATTATTTTGGACATTTAAAAAAAAAAAAAAGGTGGGGGGAGTGTGAACTACTACATGTTTTTCTCTGGAACACTGCAGTACACGCTGACTCAGTCAGCCCTGGTGATGCGGGAATGTAAAGCTCAAGAGAAAGCCACCTCTGGTTTGAAGGAAGCTGCGTGGGAAGCTGCATGGGAAAAAAAGAAAAAAAGGGGTTTAATTTTCTTCCTGTGGCCCTAGAACTGGAGAGTTTTCCAAGAGCTGCTCAGACATCGGGCTGTAAGGTGGGCGGCAAGGTGTGGGTGGATGCCAGGTGGGACTGCGGGGATGCCGGAGCACGGGACACTTCTGGGAGCGGGTTTTGTGCCAAGTGCCGTCCCAGCAAACTCTTGTTGCAGTTTCAGGTCACATCCAGACAGTTTTGGCCATCACCTCTGGGCTGCAGGCGGGGGGCTTCCCACGGGCAGCACCAGGAGATCCCTTTGCAGTGAGGAAGAGCAGCCCAGGAAGATTTTGCAATGCATTTCAACAGAGGCAGCGAAATATAACTTATCTGGAAGGAAAAAAAAAAAGGAAGAAAAAAAGTCTTGGAGGGAAGGGGATTTATAGGGCAATGGTATTCGTATCTCCAAAGTAAGCGCTGCCGTAAGATAGCTCATCTGCCGTTACACATCTGTTTAAAAAGCAGCTGGCACTGTGGAGTTACGTTTGTTTCTCCAGGAGTAAGCTCTGCTGTGACGAGGTTGTTGCCATGGGAAATATCAGTGTTTGTCAAAACTTTAACGTACAATCCGGCACATCGAAGCACTCGACTTCCTCTGGTGCGGAGAAAGAAGCTGAGGACAACTGAAAACGGTGGCAAAGCGACCGTGGAGGGGATGGGGAATTAGATCTGCTCGTTAAACCTTAGAGAAAGAAAGAAATAGGCGGCAGGGAGGGAAACAGAGAGTATCAGCACGGAAAACAAAAGCGTCAATAAAAAACAGGCCAAAAGGCAGCACAGTTCATGAACAGCACCATTTTCATTCGACTTCGGTGAGATTAAGAGCGGCCTCGCACTCGGCGCTGGCATTGCACTCGGTGCTCAGGGCTGGTACCAGCGGCACAGGCAAGCCAGCGGCTGGCTCAGGCAAGACAAATGCCTTATTCCGCAGGATGCTCGAGTCAACCCATTGCGTTAGCAATGCATGGAAATAGCATGGATTGATTCCTTGTCGCAGTGATGGTTTCTATTTAAGTGCTTCAGGAAAAGCCCACCTTTCAGGGCAATTAAAAGTTTGCTTTAGTGTTGGAGTGGTTCCAACATGTGCTTAATGCCTTCAGGAGCCAGTGCCCGTGTTTCTTGGATATGTGGTGATAAAGCCAAGACAGCAGCAGACCCTCTAGGCTGCTGAGGGATCCTTCTTCTCCCCCAGCAGCAATGTTGCAAAACTGAACCCATTCATACTTTTGCAAAATTTCAATTGACAGTGGTGGTAAAATATCCTCCAGGAACGCTCTGCTGCTTCGTTTTTTGTTGCCTGCTAACACTGGCAACACTTTAAGCACACACAAACTGGATGCCCCGTTTTTTTTTTAAAGGGTGTGGGTGCCAAAGGCAGCCAATTCTCGTGACTTTAGCGGGTGTAACTAACCTTACTCGGGTGAGGCATCGCTTTGATTTCCCCCTTGAAATGCGCTGACTGGGGTGATTTCTTCAAAGATTTGTTAGCCCAGGAGGTGTCACCGAGCGCACAACATTCGCTCATTGAACCCCTACCCACTCGAGGCCTGGAGCGGTGCCCAAATAGCACCGGCCGCTTTTTCACCCTGTGCGCGCTCCATTGAGGGAAACGGTCTCTCAAGCACTGCAGATCCGTCCTGCTTCTTCCCCAGAGTCAGCGCGTTACGAAGCCAGAGCCCAGGTGCTGCGGGCGGGCCTCTGGGCACCTCGGCTGTGCTGGTTGTCTCCTCGGCGGATGTCCCTTCCCTCCACCGCCACCCAACCACGTCCCAAAGCAGCTGCGATGACCCCGGATTCGAAATGGCGGAGTCCAGCGAGACGCACTAGCCTCTGCTGCACGAGGAGGCCGTGCCACGCTGCTGGCACGTGCCGCTGGAGGCCAGCCTGGCGCCCCGCAGAGGCGACGACGCTGCCCTCGCTCCGCAGTGGCCAAGACTGGCGTCAAACAACTGCACCTCCAGGCTGTGGGACCGCCGGGACCGGGTCGCGCACTCGGTGGTGCCCTTCCCAAAGCCTCGCTGCTGTCTCCAAAGAGCTTTTTGTGTTTCGTTCCCCCCGGCAGGGGCTGGAGGCACCTCCACGTCCCACCTCACGGTGCCTAGGTACCAGCTGGTTGCCAGCCCTCTGAAGGTGACCCAGGAGCTGGAGGGGCTGCACCACAGGGATGTTTCCTGCTGACAGCCCCACCTTTGGTCCCGTCTCTTCCAGCAGAGAGCGAGCGGTGCTGGAAACCCCTCCAGCTGCCTCCACCAGCCCCACATCTGCTCTGCAGACACGGCTGTGACTCACACCGCGATACCTGACCTGGCTTGAAATGCTGCAAATGAACGCTTTATGTCTCACCCATCCAAATAGCCCATCCACCCTGCCAGCAGTCCTTCCTCCTTTCTGGGAGTTTTCCCTTCCAGAGCCTGGGAATACGCGATCCCACAAAAGGAATGAGGATCACTTTCCAGACCTCTCTGCACCTAGAATATACTTCCTTTCTTTCTTTTGCATTTTATAAATAGTCCAGTCTTCCTGCAGCTTTTTTCCTGGCCTGGTGACTCATCATAGACTCATCAGACTTGTTGCTTCACTTAAACACGGAATTGAAGTCTCTTGCACAAATAGAATAAAAAGAGGGAGACAGAGAGATCCCACCAGCTCAGATTAACAACAATTTACGATGTTTTCCTGTGGAAAGACGTGAGATACTTCCTGCTGCCCCCTGGCTAGAAGGATTAGTGTTAACGTGAATCCCTGCAAGACTCAAGCGATGCCACCTAGGCAGCCAGCCTGTGCATCCTTGTCCCGTCCCCTCCACTTCCCTCTGGGCGCTTGCAGACAGGAACAATTTCGTTCTCCTTAGATTGTTGGTGAATGTTTTTCACCTATTTACTACATTGAGAACTTAACAGGGAAGCCAAGTTTCCCATTTGTTTTTTCAGAAAATGGCCAGACTTTTTTTGCCAGCATGATTTCCTCATGAAACCCCATGGAGGTGACCTCACCATCCGCCCAAGCAGTGAGCGAAGCGCCGATGGAGATGAGCCCACGGGTCGGGGGGCAGCTCTTTGTCCCGCAGCTGGAAACAGGAGAACGCCTTTGGCCACCCTTGCTCTTACCCATTCAGTCCCTCCGCCCTAATTCGGGGTCACCTAATGAACACTGACGGCTGCTGATCGAGAATTACATCTCCACTGGGCTGCCTGCACGCCTCACCTGCAGAAGGCAGCTCTGCCCCTGCAGTGCCAGGCGTCCAGCTGGCTTTTTGGGGGAGCGCTCCTCTCCGCCTGGCATTGGAGAGTGGCTGACAGGTGGCCATGGGACAGGGCTTCTTCCCTGACGGCTTGATGAGCTTTTTGTCAGAGTTTTGATCACCCTGCATAGAAGGTGGAAATTCTGAATTTTTTGGGCCATTCACGTATTCTTTAAGCTCTATATTTTCTTTAATTCTGAGCAGACTGCACGTGATACTCCCTATTTTTCTTTTCGGGGGGGGTTGTATTTTTCAGCTGCCTACCAGGTAATTAAGCATCAAAAGTTCCCTTTCCCAAGCAGAAGTGTTTAAAACGCCCGAGCTTTCTGTTCGCGGCAAGCAGCCGATGCCAGATACCTCGCTAGCGCTATGGAGATCACAGCCTGCGCAATTAAACGATGACAACTTGATGGAATTCAGCCCAGACTGCGCTAATGACAAGATGAGCTTGTGAAGGTTTAAAAAAAATAGACTTGACAAATGTTAGTTCCTCCTGAATGTGCTGTAAGCGCTCAGGAGACATGCTGGGTGTACACCTCAAACATTCACAGGTTTCACACGGGATCTGGGGAACATTTGGCGGACACCTTGATATCTATCGAAACCTTCAAAATAGTTAAAGTTAGTTCAAAGAGCAGAATTTTCTTGACAAGAAAGTTACTTTGCCTCCCGCAGCGGAATATACAAGTCAGCATAAAGTCTCACCAAAGCTGTGGTATCCTAGGAAAAGTTGTGAATTATTGAGCACATTTTACATTATTATTACCTGATTTATATTGCAACACAGCAAGCGCTTTAGCAGGTTTAGCCTGTGTATTCTCGTGAATGCAGTAAGAAGGATAAAGACGTGTTTTGTTCTTGTTGCTTGAGCATCAAATTGTCTTTTGGTGGAAGCAAGATGCGATGCGTTCCAGATCAAGATACCCTGGAAAAGGCAGCGTGTCAGCGCTGCGTGGCACGCTCTGTCCCACTGGAAAACGTATTCCAGAAACATTCACTCTAGCTGAACCCTACCCTCCCTGGCCACGCACTTTTTCCTCTTGCAGAAGCTCCGTGACACAGAACAGCAGGTAGCTCAAGCCCATAACACGCTTATTCATTCATTCATCGTTTCTCTAGCCCTGATTTTGCTTTATAACTTTTCCAACAGCTTGCAAGAGTTTCCTTGGTGACAGAAGTTTGTTGCCAAAGCAGACAAGCGAATCCTCTATTTACAGCAGACGCGACGGGCTGCCAGGGGGATACCTTATGTTCCTGCCTGCGGCGCGCGAGCCCGGGGCTCGCCGCTGATAGAAGCCCTTCCCCTTGGCTCCCGGGGCACACGCCACGTCTGCACGGCGGCACTCCCCCGGCAGCCCACGGGCCGGCTGAAATAGCACCGCAGGACGGCGGAGGGGGAAAACTTCGGAGCACGTCGCTCGGCGGGCAGCCCAGGCGGAGGAGCTGCCCTGGTTGCCGTCTCAGCCCTGCCACGGCTGCGGCTCCCGGCCACCGCCCCGTCTCAGGACCCCTCTGTTAAAATATGTATTAGTTCACCCGTATAGCATCCAGACCTCCCACAAATACTCCCGCTGTAATGGAAATTACTGTTCTCCCAACCGCAAGGGAAAACGAGGGCTTTTTCCAGCCTTCTTGCCATCCTCTCTGCAGAGATTAACCCCGCCGCACACCAGCACAGACCAGTGGGGTCACCAGACCCCGAGCCCCCACACCCAGCCGGCTGCTCCGAAAAAATAATCCCACCCTTCCCCACAAGCTCCCTTCTCCCTGCTACGGCTCTAGTCACAGTTAGGACTCTGCCTTGAGCTGTGGAGTGCGCTCCCTGACTGTTCAACTCTGCAGCTGAAGTGAGAATCTTTCTTTCGTTTAGCTGACAGCAGCGCCTGGGGTTCTGCCGGGCTGTTCTGGTGAGCAATTCCACCTCTGCGTGCTGCACGGAGCCCTGCCGGCAGCTCGCCTTGCTCCGTGGGTGTTTAATTAGCATTGATTCACTTGCTTTCACAGACCTACACTACCTGAAGATTTGACCCCATGTATTTACCCGAGAAAAAAATGCGACTGCCTTGGGAGCGATGTGACGCTCCAACTGCCTGGCAGGAGCTTCGTGCAATATGGTGTTTGGATGCACTGACAATGCAAAGGAGCAGCAAATGAATGCGGACGTGGTGACACAAATTAATTGCTTTGTCTGTGCTAGCGCTTACAGAAGGCCACCCGCGTTGCTTCCCCTGTGTCACTGCAGAGCCCAGAGAGGGTCTGGGGGCTTTGCTGCTGTTAAAAGCTTCCTCCTGCTGTTGCTGGTCTGCTCCTGGAAAACTAGTGTGCAGAGCTGATTTACACAACAGCTTCTGGCAAATTCATCAGCAGAGGCGGCTGTGGCACGGAAATGCCCTTTCTTCCACAGCAGCTGGAGCACTTACTCACCTGGGAAGTCAGATTTACATCCAGCTCCCTCTTGAGCGTGGGGCATTTCAGAGCCCCCAGCATGCACAGCCGAGGAGAGCCCCGGCGGCTCGGTGCTGGCAGGGTAACGACGCGGGCGGCGTTTTCTGCCCTGTACGTGGCCTTACGGCGCAACGCTGAATTCAAGGCTCGGCATGCCAGAGGAAGAGCTGAAGGGACCCAGCCTCCTGCCTTAACGGTTAGCTGTATACGTGGAAAGTTTCGCATTCTACCTCCAGAGATGGTAAACCATTTATCTTATGCCCATGAAGTGTAAAATATGGAGTGTTTTGCAAGATGGCACACTGGGACTCCTGCTCGTGGGGTCTCTTTTGCACCGGGCTGCAACGCCGCGTTCCCTCCAGGAACGGGAAGAAAGTAGTGACTCAAGTTTTTCCTACGTGGGGCACTGCATCGAACAGGAAAGGTGAGGAGTGCCCCGATCCCATATACCCTATATGGAATGATAGTGAGTCAACAGCCACGCAATTGCGAAATTTGGAAATCCCTGCAGGCAGGGGAGGGAATTTAAAGAGCAGGACGTGGAAAAGTCCACATAAACGGTGGCAAGTAATTATCCCCTGCACACAGGCAGAGGCAGCAGGAGAAGGCAGAGAAACTGTGCTGCTCACCTGCTGCACGGGAAAGGTGAAGCCGGACCTCCGTGCTGTCCACCTCCACCGAACGGCCTGGCTGTCTGGAATAGGGGGCTGGATTTCACTCCGGATGAGACAGTGCGGTTCCACAACCAACAAAAAAACAACTGTTTTTCACCAGTGTTGCAACGGCCCACGCAAGCACATTTACTTTTGGGTGCCTGGAGAAAAGAAAGGGGAAGGATGAAGAGTAGGGAGGAAAAAAGATTCCGAGCAGTAAGTGTAGACTTCTGTTGGCTTTACAGAGCTTATAAATCAAAGGTTGAGACAGACAGATTCTCACTGGTCAGGACTAATGGACACTATACGTGGTTTTGAGGTTAACTTCCTTGCAAAGGGATAACAGCGGTGAAGTTCTGCTATGAAAAAAAAAAGGTCTATAATAAAGAAAATTGGTTTTATTGTAAACAAAGTATAAAGTACAACATAAGAAATGTGCAAATCTTTAAAGTAGTCACAAAAGAGCGTATCTAATACACTATTTTCAAACTGTCCGCTTTCCGATATGTGTCCTCAACATAGTACGATAAAATAAGAGATAGTGAAAGTTGATGCATTATTTGTCACAAAATATACAGTTTTAATTCTAGGCCGGTGTCTTTACTGCCTGATTTTACTTTTCAAATCACAACTTTGTAATTTAATACAATACATAACATATGCATATCTCACTTTTAGTATAAACCATCTTTCAAAGAATAACACCATCAAGAAGCCTAAGATTCTTGTTTTTCTTTCTTAATCAACCCAAGTAGTTTACAGTTACATTGTTTTTCTTAAAAGTGCACTGTATCTGCTTATGAAAAATGCAGTGGTACAGAATTCTGAGCAGGTACGAAGGAAAACCATAAGCAACACAAAAGCAGAAGCATCGTACGATGCCTAAGTACAACCAGTTGTAGTAAATCACAAAGCTTTCAAAAGAAGCTGAGAAAATATTACGAAGCTGATGAGGATTCAGAAACGTTCCCTCCCCTCCAGCTGCCCACACAGGACTCCTTACCCATTCAACCCCCACTTCGGACAGCAGTATAAAGCTGGTACACTTGGTATGTTTGACACCCCGTGCAGGACAGGCCTAAAACCTCCCGGCGTTTGGCACCAGATCATCCCATGTGACTGGGCCTGAGAATGGATAGGAGGAAAGAATTCCTACCAAGAAAAGGCGACAGGAGTAAGAAAGCCAACTCGGATTATCTTATGCAGGTACGTCCTGGGCTTTCAAGTCTGCACCTGAACATCGCTGTCTTTCTAATCTATGCTGCACTGGAGATTCACAACCAATAGTTAAAATCCATGCTGGTCTTGAGCATCAGCAGCAAACCTTCTGTAACACCAATGCCCGACTGATATTTAGTATATACGAATAATCTGCAAAATTCAAAACTTGCACAATGCGTGCTGCTCAGCTCTAGAGCCTTCCCTTTCTCTCTCTCCTCACCAGTGCAAAAGACACCTGTTATTCCAGCCAGCCACTGATTCTCTCAGCAACGTTTTTTGTGGCCAAGCACAGACTGCCTTTGCCTCTCTGCTGCGCTGCCGTCAGCAGCTGGCACTGGAGAACCACAGACCTGGAGCAAAANTTTTTTTTTTTTTTTTTTTTTAAACTGGCATATCCCAGTGACAACAGTTAATTCCACCGTCTTCTGAGTAAGCCCTTTCACTGTGCAGTTGTGGATGGAGGTGGCACCGCAATATCATTTAACTTGCTCACTTCCATTTGCCAGTTTGGTAACTTCTTAGCTGACAGGTGGCGACGTGCGTGCTTTGTTAAGTGGTCACTCCTCATGAACCGCCGCTCACACATTGGGCAGGCAAACTTCTTCTCACCAGTGTGCGTTCTACGATGACGAGACAGTTCATCAGACCGTGCAAACCTTCTCTCACAGCCTTTCCAACTACAACTAAAGGGCTTTTCTCCTAAACAAGAAAAAGTAACAAAGAAAAAAATACCATGAATACTAGCCAAGCAACAAACACTACTGTCTTGACTGACAGTACTTGACTTTTTTCAAAAAAGTTTCCATTGCAACAGTTGAGCCAAATTCTATATCAGTACTAATTATTTTTTATACATGTGAAGTGTGAAAAAATGTTTATATACTAATATTAAAACATGCAGACTCACTATCATCAAGGCTAAGTAGTACAAAGGGTTAAAAATCCTCGGAAACCAAACTGTTCAAGATGCTCTCTCTGTCTCCAAAGACAGCTGATGGTAACTCTCAGCTCCACGAGTGCTGCAGATTACGGCGACTTAGCATGACCAAAATGGCCCCACTGAAACGCAACCTGTGAAGTGTTAGTCCTGGTTTTATGTAACAGAGCTCTGGTAGCGCACTGTGAGCCTACGTGAAAATACACGCAACTCTTTTTGCTACTGCGATTAAGAGCTGAGGCATGGAGAAGTTGCTCAGAGGTACCCAAGGCAGGAAGAGCTTTGAGCGGACACTTGCTTTCTTTCATAAGAGAATCCCTTTTAAGTTTCGCCTACTTCTGACAAAGGCATTCTTGTGGAGAAGCCTAATAAGGCATCTTTAACTACAGAAAAGCATATTCTACGTTTGGGCAAGGCCTTGCTTCCAGCGTTTGTAAGAAGTATTACTGACTGCCTTCTAACACGAAGTAAGTCCAGCACAAACAAACTGCTGAATCAACTTCCCCTTTGGGATATTTCCTGTCAGAGATTAGGCAGCATTATAACACACACAACAGTGAAAGACGTACTTCACTGCTGCCCCGCAATTTGTTCCACGAACAAATCCAGTAACTGCTAGATGCTTAACACGTAGCGCATATTGCTGCAACTTTCTACATGAATTTTTAACATCCAGAAAGTGACCAACCTGTGTGTGTTCGAACGTGAGCCTTCAAATGGGAGCTCTTGAAGTAAGTTTTCCCACACCCTGGGTAGTTGCAGATGTGACTTCTTATTCTCGAAGAATCAACTGGAGGAGTGATTTTGGCTGCAGAAGGTACGAAGCCAGGAGCAGGGGCAATAGGAGAAAGTCTCGTGCCATTTGGACTTATGATGGGAGCCTTTGTGCTCTGCACAACCGGCTGGGGCACAACAAACATAACGGCGCCTTTGGGAACTTGAGCACCCATGAACACCATGGGCTGACAGAGCGCTGGCTGCTGGCTCGCTGTGGTGCTGGGCACTACAGCTGTCACTACAGAGTTGTTTGCAGGCAGTGGGACCATCTGGCAAATCACTGGCACCGGGGGGACTCCGTTTCCTGGGACGGGGCATGGTGGTGCCACCAGTGCCGACTGCTGCGCTGATCCGGGGACAGACTGCTGTGTGCTGATTGCAGGCTTTGTCAAGGGCTCAGGACTGGCAGCTGGTTCTGCAGTTTTTCCTTCTGCAGCTGGCAATTCGCCACTTTCATAACTCACTCTGCTCGGGGCCACAGCTGAATGCTCTGCTTCGGCGTTTTGTTTACTATTGGTTTCCCGTGAAACACTGTCCTGGTATTTCAGCACACTGGCTGTTCTCACTGGGCAGGTTTTGCGATTGCAAAGCTGAGCATCAGCCGTATGGCGAATAACGCTCGTTGCTTGAGCCTTCAGAGGCCTGGGTGCTGCAGGCCTCTCAGCCTCTTTATCAGGTGCGGCAAGAGGCGGCTTGGCAGCCTCGGCGAGCGATCTGCAGTGCGCTGCAGGTGGCGCTGGTGGCCCCGGATGGACGACTTGAGACATCTCGAAATCAGACGGGCTGTAGGGTGGAGTCAGGCACTGCGGGGGGGAAGAGGCAAGGTAAGGAGGGGGCGCGTTACCAACCTACGACCACACTGATCGCTAAAAACGAGCACGCACGCACGCACGGTATTAAAGACTTACAAATGCGGGTATCGCGTTAAAGTCTGCTGCTCCAGGAAGCAAAGTCTCGTCACTCTCTTCTGACATATCAGATGCTGGAGTTATAGGTCTCATTTCTGCATATTTCTTGAAGTCAGACTTCCAGTTGCAACTCATAGAAATAAGGGCTTCAACAGCCTCGTAATCGCTTTTTTCAGGGGTATTTTTCCAGAAATATCTAGCATCTCTCTGCTTCTCAGTCATCATCTCCATTGCTTCCCCCTGTTTGGGCTAGAAGGAAAAAAACAGCAAAAAACCTTTAAACCTAATGGTAAGTTTGAACATTTAGCAGTAAGTTATCAGAAGGCATCATAAAATCAAAACAAAGCGACCCGTGCCAGATAAATACGCTTGATGATGTGGGGGGTATGCCTATATTTCCCTCTCTTCTTTATATAATACTTTTATGAAGTCATTTGTGGAGAAATCTGGCCATCTGGTGAAGATTATATACAGTTTCTTGAGACAAAAGAACTTCCCCAAATCTTAAGTAATAGTTTAAGTCATTCCATATTGCAAGTGTTGTGTCTGCAAACTTAACAAAAATCTTCAAAACAAAACACAAGACAAAACCAAAAAACCTTCCTTCCCATCCCACCCTCCTTCATTTTTGCTTTAAACACAGCCCTCAGTATTGTGCTTATTTTGACATACGAACTAGGACCATATCGAGACTGACGCACACTTCCTCCAAAAGGTGTTAGCTACCAAAAAATGTTCCAAAAAATACTCAAAAGCTCACGCACGCACGTATACGGAAGGAAGAACACCAGCCTGGAGATCAGCACGTATGTACGCTCATGCTCTGGCCGGTCAGCCCGAGCGGCAAGCCTTCTGGGCTGGAAGAGCCGCTACTCTCCTGAGCGCACCTTCCGATCTCCGAGGGACGGCGCACCCCGCTGCTGGCAATCCCCCCGCCGACCCGTTCGGGCGGATGA
>VXAL01000437.1:21460-50536 GCA_013399475.1 Chauna torquata | reverse complement strand
GCAATTATTTAGACTTGCAGTTTCACTTTAAGCTTTGTCCATTCTAACTGTAGGATGCTTCCAAAAATGGACAACTTCTCTTATCCCTCCCAGCCATGAATTCTTCTTGTGCTAAACCTCATTGCCTGTAACTGCACAGCACAGTTCAGGAGCTTGCTGAACAATAACCCATTTAAACCAGCCAAAGAGGTTTTTTTTTGTTTGTGTGCTTTGTTTTGTTTTGTTTTTGTTTTGTTTTCCCTCCTCCATTCTATTGGTTAATTGTAATTAAAAAAAAAAGTAAAAAAAGTTTTAAAAAGTTATATAAACTTGGTAATGCAGCTCTTCCTACAAATGGATATGCTGGTAATAGCACTTCTAAAAATCTTGATTATATTAATAAATTTGCAGAAAAATTAAACATTGATAACTCATATTGTTATTAAAAATCTTCCCATCATTTCCTGCATTACAGGAGATCGTTTCACCTGCCTAATGTTTTTTTCTGGAACAATCATACAGAATGACTAAAAGTGAACCAGTTGAAAACTGAACAAAATTTTTTCTTCCCAAATTTTCTATTTATTAATTGCCTACTATTAAGAGCATTAGAGCTAAGAAGTCCTCACTCACCCTACAAATTATGGCAGTAAAATAGTTTGCAATCAATTTCGTGAACAACTTAAATTTTTACTTTCATATGTGATTAAAAACCAGGCTTGACTTATTCAAAAAGTCTTCCAGCACAACTCCCACACAAAGCTGGCAGAGAGATAAATCCTAGAAAAAGCCAGTACAATAAATGACCTCAATATGCTCTCAAAATCTAGAATATTAGTGTTAATGAGTTAATGTTAACTCTACAACATGGAGCAAAACTATCCCTTACCAGACCTTACCGGTAAAATAAATAAATAAATAAACTCAAAAGCTTCCTACAGGATAAAACCCTAATTAAATAAGATAAAGCTATCAAAGTTTAGCTTTGAGATTTTTTAAATCATCAAAATAGTTTTAGCATAATAATAATATGCACTTACAAAGCTGTTAGCTTCACAACTACATGGAAATAATCCATAATGTCAAACAAAGGGAAATATTTTGTTTTATTGTATAATTCCTTCTATTTTATTTGCACTTACTTTAAAATGCCGTATAAATTAGACTTCAGGTTTGGAAGTACAGAACTTTAGAGGAGAGAAAAGTCCTTTTTAAGAGTTAATTTTATAAATAATAATAGTTTTCTATGTTTTCCAGTTCAATAAATTATTAATATTTTAAAAGCACTGAAGATTCATGCAAGCGCTGGTATTTGGATCTCTAAATAGTTTGCAGAAACATTTTCTTTGCATAAGTTAAATCTTTCCGTTTCGTTTTGGCTCCAGATTTGAAGAAATAAATAGTTAAATTTCACCTGGTTTCGCACTGCCAATATCATGGATAATGCAAAAATCCTAACCTCATCTATAGAAAGAAAAAGCACATCAACAGTTCACACACACACACAGGCCTGAAAAAAACTGAAAAACTTGAAAACTGAGAATCCCAAACACTAAAAAGACAGTAAATTTAGTCTATGGCAAAAACTACAATCAAACGTGAAAGTTTTTGCACGACTTGTGCAATAGAGTGATACATTTCCCTCTGCATCAATTGCATTACTTCAATGAGAAATTCATTGCCTTCACACACAATATATTGTACACAGTCAAAATGCTCCACAAGCATAGTATCTGCTGATTACCTCTTCCTAAGTACCTTCTATACATGGATAAAAATCTCAAATACATTATCCCAGTGCAGTCTAGGTAGGCTGCTCTTTACAGCCCTTGGTTATCTCATTGCTATGCTCCCAAATCCATGAGGTACATGGGTATTTGGGAAGGCAAAGGGAGCCCCCAGCACATTACTAACTCTAGGAAAGTAGAGGTGCAACTCTGGGCTCAGGGACTTCAGGCTGCCTGTTTGAAACATGTACAGTGATGAGGTCTACCTTATTCAGCTACTAGAAATCATAAAATATTTTTTATTCCTGGAAGTTAACTACAGTCTGGTTTCTCCTTACAAACCTAAACACAATTGAATAGATAAAGTGGTATAGCGTTAAGGAGACGCCTCTCTGCTGATGAAACAAGCTTTGACAATCAGAAATCACAGCTAAGAGGAAAAAAGCTTGCATTTAAGAAAGCAAAATATGCCAGTGCAATAATCCTGTTATCATACCTCTGACAACAAAGAACAGCCCCCACCTGGATGGGTGGATGGCTCAGATGGCCTTAAGTACTCGATAAATGCTATATTTTCCAATCTATAACTCCAAAGTGTATAATAATCACGTCATTTGGATTTTCTGTAACTTAATAAACCCCAAGAGAGTTCCTTAGAAATAAATTGGTTAAGCCATATTACTTCTTTATAAATTTCAGTTAAAAAAAAGTCTCCTGTTGAAAAGCTAGATAAAAGTACTGAACTGTCCAGACGTAGTGTCTGGAGAAATACTTGATTATTTTACAAGTCTCCAGGGATACTTCTGCTTGCAGTAACAATTGCAGATCAAGTAAATTTCATTTATTTGCAATAAGCATCATCACAGGTAGACCTGGTATCTTGGAAACATGTAGAAAATTAGGTTCTGGCTAGTACAGCCTAAAGACAGAAACAAAAAAAGAGAAAAATAAAGCTGGAGAGTAGATGGCACTGAAGAAAATTGCAGCAGAAAAGTTAAAAAAAATACGAAATACAATCAAATTAACAATTTAAAAACAAATCAGCATACTTCTGAAATAGGTATGCTTCTGTAAGGACACTGTAGTGTTTTTGGTGAGTTGTTAAAGTATGTAAAAGGCATACAGATATATCTTCACGATAAGTCGACCAGAAGTCAATTCTGCACCAGAAAAGAAAAGCTCTCTGCTCCAGCCACATTTAATTAGCTTGCCTAATGAGGTCTATTAACATAACTGCTGAACTATTCACCTGTTGTGCCTTTCAAGGGAAATATCAAATACATCAAATTTCCAATTTGGCAGAAAAAAGTTCTTTTCTTTGTAAAACGGAAAAACATCAGATGTTTTGAGGCAACCCTGGAACCTCATGCAAGTTACTTTGGGATTCCCTCCNTTTTTTTTTGTGTGTGTATGTTTTAACTATCAGTTAAAATACATAAAATAAATAAGCACATGTTTACTGAAATAATAATTATATAATTACATGGAGTGTGACTAGGTGACATGAATAAGGAAGGCTAGAATTGCCACTTGTGAATGAGTATGTATGATAGAAAAAATTGGACATAAAGAATTGCCATGGCTAGAAACATATTTTCACACGAGCTTAACCTCAGTCTTCCGAGGTTGAAGAGGGCTTCTTAAAGCCCTCTGAAATAACTAATAAAAAAAGTTAAGGATATGCTCAGCACATTACTCTGATGTAAGCTGATCATACAACAGTCCTGTATCAGACAACACGTGGAATTTGTCCACTAAGTGTAATGCAGGGCTATAGCTGGGGTAAGTGGGCAGTAAGTATAGTTAAGCAGATAGGAACAACGAGTGAGATGAAGGAAAGCAGCCATAACCAAAGTGCACTAAGAAGCTAAAAGAGAAAAATGAGACTGATTTTCATACCTAGTAGATTGATAAACATCCACCCGACTCAAACGAAAGTCCTCTGCTAGTCAGGACAAACTCAGGAAGGCTGACCCTCAGGAATTCAACATAGGGAAGTACCAGCTGAAGGGTCCTGACAGCCCTCCTTCTCTCGCATGTGGTTTTTATCCAGCTTATTGCAACCTAGGCTGCCAATTCAAAAGGCCCCATTATTTTTGAGTCCTATACAAAACTCATCAGATATGACTTACCTTAAAGCTTATTTTTGATGTCTTTCTCAGAGCTGGTTGGGCTTAGCCAGGAAAGTTTGGGAGTTGATGCAGGTGAAATTCCTTAATCAAGTAAAGCAAGAAGTCAGTCAATACAACCCAGATGGTCTCTTCTAACCTTACATTTTCTGAATATTATGTGCATTGTAAAAATATATAGTTTTCTAATTGACAGACAAAAGAGGAACTGCCAGTGAACAATACATCTTGATTTAGTATTTTGAAGAGTGGTACCACAAACTAAACAGAGTACTGAATACACTGAAAGCTACTGGTAATAAAATTGTACTACAATCAGCAGAGTTTATTTCACCACTTACAGAATGAATCCTACCAATAGAGAAAATTAATTAAACATCTAAATCTGTCATGGGGCCTAAAGGTACTCTCAAGCAAGTACGAGAATAGCTATACAAAGTGGGAAAAGTCTAGAAGGTTAAAAAACATCTTTTCCTAGACTTCACCAAGCAATGTCCTTCAACCAACCATTTTAATAGGTATAGACCACAATGCCTCACATAATACACAAAATAGGAAACACAAATTTCTTGGACCGATTATGTCATTACTAGCGTGTAAATAGTAACGTGTTAAAAGACACAACTGGAGGTTCAAATTCAGGTAAGCATCTAGAAATTTAAATGCACTGCAACATCTTATTCTGTTCTCTAATATCTTCACAATCTAACAGGAAGCCTAACAAGAACTAATCATTGTAGTGAACATCTTACTAAAGTCCCAGATTTCAGCCTCACACAGTGTATTCTTGAGAGTAGGCTCCTGAAGAAACGAAACTAAACTGTCATCTAAAACGTAAATTTTAATTCTCAGAAAAAAATTTGAGAAGTTTACAGCCCTGTCCTGCTCCTCCCCAGATATTTTGTTTCACACATGGTATTTTCAGATTGTGTGGGCGAGTGGAAGAATCAAAGTAAATTTCGGGCTCAGCTGGAAATACATAACAGAAGGGCGAAATGTGCTTTGATGATGCACTCCACTGTGATTTTGCAGCAGACAGTCTTTAACTGATTTTTTTTTCTGAATTTTAGTTGCTTATGGCTCAAGAAATATTTTATACATGCATATATGGATGTAATTTATGGTATATTGGATTTATTGTAATCAAGACTAAGGGCTAAAAGCAAAATTGTTAACCCATTCATTAGTTTTCTTATAAAGTCCCTGTTTCTACAAGCCTATGTGCATGCTCATCTTTATATGACTATGCCTGCTGAATTAATGGCAGCAGCATGAATATAGTGAAATAAGTCCGTAGAACTTCATAGTATCATTGCTTAAACTATGACTTTGATTAGACAGCTTAAATGAAGTGAATATAATCATTTCTTATATGTGAAATACTGCTCATACAAGTATTAATATTTGTTATTTTATTGACTAAGTAGAAATGAATTAAAGCCCAAAAAATCTAGTTTTATATTCTTCAAATCAATGCATTTAATAGTGTTGAATTGGTGTGCAGTTTCTTGATTTTCATTGTCAGTGTTGTATAAAACTGTCATATCACTGAATAATGCAGGTATTTTTTAATCCCTTAGTCACTCTCGTGATTTTAAAATTTAATCATCCTTTCCATCATTTAGGACACTTGATTGGCCCACGAATTTAATCAGAATGTTTATTAAGCATATCTGTGAAAAAAAAGGGTTCTCATTAAGAGGAATGGGTCAAGCTTTTATGTTGACAGCTGGTATCCACTTAGGTCACCAGAGGTTCTGGATAAACACTGATTAAATAAATGTGATACAACTTGTTGTTTTGACCTTGATCCAATTGTTTATTGTTCAGTTCTTTGGGTTTTGCTGTCTGAATTGCAACACAGAAATACATGAGTAATACAGAGGAATGACCTAGTTTCAATGTTGAAAGCAGCTAACTAGGGCAGTACAGAGTTCAGTACATCTGTAGCTAACTTTTTTTGGAGCACATTACTTCCAGAATTTAGCTTCAAGGTATCATATAGGGCCTGTTTTCTCACTGAACCTTTCTTTTCACAAAAGGACAAATGGTCAATTGAATACAACCACATTATGCTCATTTTATTACGTTGGTTTCCAAACAGATCCTCAGTAGGCGAAAAATTCAATGCAGTATTGAAGTGCTCAACATCTCCAGCTTACCAAGTAGAAGTCTGTATTATATTATTTTTCGTACGCAACCGTTTTTTTGACACTTGAAGTGCAGAAAGGTTAAAGAGCAGGAGGAAAGGTCAAGCCAGATAAGTAAAAGTCCATATTTCATAGAATTACCGTTTTACTTATCACCTTCCTTGAGATTTGACAGGCATACTAGTGATTAGGTTATCACCTTCAAATAGATTTATAGGCGCTAGGGAATTTTTATTCAACTTGCCCTTGGGGATGTCTTGATATAATGTCTTTATGTTGGCAGTTATGATTTTTAAAGGTCTCACAGAATAATCAAGAAAGACATAAGCAGCAAATATTTGGATTCACTAAATATTCTGGTAGCAAATATTTAACACTGTTTTAAATAGGCTTGTTTGCATTGCTCATTGATTTTGAAAGCACTGTTACCGTTCAAAGATAGTTTTAAGATAGTGAATGAGAATCACCATTTCCACTTTGGTTAACTTTGGCATTTGGCTTTTATCATCCATGATCTTGTTTTATGCAACATTAATTAACTTCAAAGGATTCTTTCATGTTAATTGGACAGGTGAGCACTGAAGCAAACACAGTAAAGGATCTAAGCTTATCATAGGCAGGAACAAGTGCACATAGTTACAGTATAGCCAGCAAGAATTTAAATAGGGAATTTTTCAAAAACTCATATACTTTGTTAGATCCAAACACAGCTGAAGCACTGCCTTGCAACTGCACTTATAAATCCACGGATTTACTCAGCAGCTGATTTCTCTAAATATTTTCAGTCTGTCATTGACAGAGCTGTGATCTTCACCAGAAGTTCTTACAAAAAGTGGTTTTGCATAATTTGCCACAAAAGACATTCCCATCTCTACCAAGAGAAAGCGCATGAGATAAGACACCATGGTATGCAAAATGAAGACCACAGAATTGCTGCTAGAAGCAGTTACCAGAAGTGATGGTAAGACCACAGACAGACAGCCACCTGTTCAGCAGTAAGACTCTCCTCTGGCTGATCTGTGGACTGCTATTTCATCATTCTGGATTTCAATACTGTTTTTTGCATTTTAAAATTAGCCAACAGCTGTATTAAATGGCTGTCACAGTACCTGATCAATCACTGTCAGTCTCATCTCAAAAGCAGAGATTTCTCTGCTGGCTGGGTGACCAAACTCCCTGGTAAGGAGTTTCCCAGGCTAAATCTCATTTTTCTTTTTCAGTTTCACAGGGTCAATGTACAACACCTATGTTAAAATGAATGACAGCCTTTTGTATTTTGTTGTTAAAATCCATCAGATATTCATGTGGTTGCACAGACATCTCAGTATTATGGCAACTGGTCAAAAGCAAGAAAAGAACGTCCCCATAGGAAGAAACTTATGCAACTTATTGTTTCTTCAGCTTCAGAAAATAGATACCTGCTTGTTTAGGGGCAGGGGAGGGAGAGGGGGAAGAAATGTCATTGTTCCTTTCACCCGTTTGAGACAAAAACATTGACCGTCAGCTAGTTTTTGACAATTGGCTGTTATTAAACTCCAACTCGCTAGGGCCAGCTGTGCCTAATTTGAGTCACTGGTGCAAAAATAACCAGTCAGCAGGAATTGAGGCAATTATGGGCAATTCTGCTGTAGAGCAGTCCTGCATCAGAATCCCAGGATTAACTTTAGGCTGGCAGTCCAAGGTGATTGAATGAAGATCACAAGGCTTCAGTAAAAGTATCAGTAGTCAAAATCAGGTTTTATATAAGCTGATTTTGGAAGGCTGTAACCTGTATTTTTATTTACTTACAGGCAAATTGTTGAAACTATTTCAGTGCCTGAAGGTGCATAGAAGTACAAACTAATATTTTCAAGGGGCTATTTATCTTACTGTTAAATATCCAGCCCTCTTGCTCATATGTTAGCCTATAATCATTTTGCACCCGATCAATCTCCATAAATGTGTAGCTATTTCTATACGTTGCCTCTTATTCCTTCTGCTAGATTACAAAATAATACATTCAATTTTTTTTTACATAATTTTAAGAAAATAATTTCCCTTTTCCTAGATGAAAAACACAAGGTTATCTTTGTAAGGACTGCTATGAAATACATATAGTAAATGAATTCAGAGATTAAGGAGTGTTCTTAAGTCAGCCTTAAGTTCTGTTTCTATGTAAAAAAAAAAAAAAAAAGTAAATAGAAATAAAATTTGAAGTAACCATGCAATTTTGAAAAAAAGACTCCAAGAAAAAAAAACCTGTAAAACTTCATATCGTTAGATGCAGTTTATTCTAAGCTTTGAACAAGAAAATAGCAACTGGATGTACTATATCACTTAAAAAGCTTCCTTAAAAAAATAATGTATAGAAAAAGTCATGAAAATACCCCAGCAGTTTAAATTTGATGAAGTCCTGTAATTACTACTAGTATTAGCCAGACCATATATAAAACAGCTGTAGTTTTGCTTTTAAAGATGACAATTTCCACTCATCTCCTCTGACTCTGATGGTACTGTAACAGAGAAAATTTTTCATAGAGAAACATTAAAAGTATCTTAATTGTATGTAAGAATTACTACAAATTCCAGTTTTTCAAACTCTTAGGATATATTATGTATGAGAAACAAAAATATCAGGTATATTGACACTGTTTCCATAAGTCAGCTTCTGTTGCAACAAAGCATAGGCTCCCTACCTCTAACAAGACATAATTTAGGACATCAACACTCTATTCAAGCTAATAAGTAGATGTGTGTCCCTTCAATTATTTATTCCTCTAGCAGACAATTCCATTAACCCCCTCCTGTGCAATAATTTGTTCTGCCACACATCAGAAAAATTATTTTCCAGCTGCTCAGCAATCCTGCTACAGTAAATTGAAGGTATTTCCTGGTAGACAGCTGATACTCAACAGAGTGGTGAACAGTGACATCTGATACTTGGAGGGTAATCTAGTAGTAAATAGCATAAGACAAATGTTAAGTTCCTCCAGTATGATGTTTGTGGACCAACAGCAAGAAGAGATGCAAAAATACTTATGAATTATTCACTCACCTCAAGAAATAAATTAAAACTTTTCCTACTATATATGTGAAAACCAAAAATGAACACTGACAGCTGTTACATAGAAGTTAACCCAGTAGTAAATGGTACAATATAAACATGGTTAAGTTCACCCACCATGATGTTTGTGGACTTACAATGGCAAGACATGTAAAATTATAAAAAGTCATTCACTTAGCTGAGGTAAACAAGAAACCATCTCATTTTCTGCAACCGAGAGGACTGTCTGGTGAGTCAATGAAAACAAATCTATTATGACAGCAGCCATTGCTTCTGTGCTTTATTTCATAGGAGGGTCTACAGCCTAGAAACCTACACACCTAGTAGAGTCATTTTGCAAAAGGTTTTACAGCTACACCAAATGGTATCTCCACAGCAGTTACAAGTTTCTGAATGGGTATCCAGTAGCACATAATTCTAGATTGACAGTGGTCAGTAACAGCAAAAGAAGTGCTCCCACCATGATTTGCTGTAAAATTCTATATTGGGCAAATAGTTGCCAAACAGGGCTCAAGTGAGATGGGCACAGCTGATGAGGCTATGTTTTAGTCACCAGCAAGTACAAAATAGTGGCATCCATGAGTGCTCTGACTCAAGGGGCTGATTGTATTCAATGTGTGAAATAATCCAACACAGATTCTGATCAATTACGTACTCACCCCAATTACAAGACTTCTTGTTTTCTAGAGACTGACCTCCAGAGAACTGTAAAATCAAAAATTCAAAGGAAGAAAGAGTGGCACTTCAGTGTGACGTAATCAATAAGATCGGTACAGAGGAACAAAATAATGAAGTGAAGGGTATGGCCACTGAAGGAGAAAAGAAAATGAACTGGGAAGGCAAGCCTCTAAAGCTTTGTACAGACATCCTGTTCTTAGAAAAGGATGAAGATTAGTGGAAGGTCATGAACTTGCCTGATGTATGGCCAAAACCCAATTAAGAAACACCAAAAAAAAAAAGAACAAAAAATCCACATCATACAGAAGGTCCTGTCTGACAACATGCATGCCAGATATTTCTAGACAGAAGGGATATCAGCAAGACCAGTTGGCTGAATCCCTCCTTTCTGACCCCTCTCTTCAATTTCTTGATGGACCCATTTGTTTGTCTTGTTTTTGCAGATTTATTTTCCATATATCCAAGTGAAAAAGTATGTTTATATATACTTCTATAAACCTGTTCCATGGATAGAAGATAGAAGGGCATTTCTTACAAGCAGTTTTACCAGAAAAGAAACTGTAGTTTTAAAAAACTTATAAAACACAGAAATCCAGGCAAAGGAGAAGCCAGTCTAACGCAGAGAGAAAAGACATGGCCTGCTTTACAAATGCTAATATATGTGACAGAAAACTATCAACCTCATTTCTCAATGGCAAATTTAAAATTCCAAGCTTAAATGGTTTACCAGAAATTACACAATAAGTCACTGCTGAATTCTGAAAGTAATCCCAAACCCAATCCCCAGACCACAGTGAGTCCGGAGGGGATTACTTATGGATGTATTTTTCACGGAAATTGTGCTTTCTCTTGTTTCCATTGTATTTAATAGAAACCATGGCTCAACACTCTTTAAATTTATTACATTATATTTCATAAGCAGTCTACAGAGATGAGCAGCAACTGAAGCTGTTCCCTTACTGTTCACAGGCCAGTCAGCCTGATGCAAATCCTGGCCTTTTTTTCCACGCTGAGGATTTGGTGACCTTGGTTTACATGAGGGCTTTGCATTCCCCCCAGCTCGCAGCCCCCTCCTGCCTCCCCATCAGGGAGTCAGGCACAGTCATTCTGCATGTGACAGCCAAGTCTTGGAAAGATCATTCTAAACGGGCAAAACTAACATTCGTGACTCATTAAATGCAAAACATTTGCCTCACCTCAAAACAAGACACTTGCAGGGAGCAGTGGGAGCAGGGCCCACAGGGCAGCCATGCCAAGGGGGTGCAGACCCAGCACCCCCATAATGCCTGGGGACAGGGCCCAGGGCCTCTCTCACAGCCCTGGAGGCTCTGAGATGCCCACCATGACACCGGGCAGCCATGACAGGATCCCGCCAGCAAGGCACAAGGTTGCTCAGGCAGGAGTGAGGGCAGGGGGCAGTGCCCACACAAAGGATGAGCTCCCTACAGCCACTTGGCTGCCCGCCCACTCCCAGGGCTGGCTTGAGCACAGATGGCCAACCAACCACCAGCCCTGACTAAGACCATAGTCCGTAAAACAGCCTCTGTATAAATTAAATCCATGTTTGAATGAAGGAACATATGTTCTGGAAAAATCTTATGATTCATTGTAACACGCGAAAGAAACTAGGAAATTAGTTTTATAACTGAAATCCTAGAGCCACTGTAACCTACTCCACTACCAATTGTTCCTCATGCTGAAATGATTCTTAACTTACTTGAGAAAGTGTGTACCAAACAGTTTTTTTTAAGATTTTTTACATCACCTATTTATTTGTTTATATTAGCTGCAAGTAGAGACATAATTTTCTGGATAATTTTTAATTATAATAATTGTAATAATTTTTAAAGAATTTTTGGCTGCCATAAGGAAATTTTATATATCCCAGTCTTATTATACTTATGCCATAATGAAACTGCAGCTGAAGAAGGCTCAGTATACCCACATCAATGAATTCAGCAGAAAAAAATCATTTTATTCCACAATTCAGAATGCTGCTGGTCAACAAAAAAAAAGTAGAGGAAAGTACTCTGACAGTATTGGAAGACATGAAATACCACTTTTATAGTTACCACCCAAACTGAGAGTGATAGTCAGGAAGACTTGGCAAGGACTTTGGAATGGAAAGTAAGTTTCTGGATATTGAGTGACTGAGGAAGACAAAAATGAGTCTAGGAAATAGCCTCCTGCTAGGTGAACAGAATGAATCAAAAGATATGCAAAGGTAGGGAAAAGTGGCATGTATGAAGTAGGCCATTGGAATGGGAAACACAATTTAATTCTTTTTAGAGGAGATTTCTGAAATCTACCAGTAAAGTATACTCCTTTCCGGTGCTGGTTGATATGGCGGTAGTAAGCTGTTAGCAAGATACTTCAATGGGATGCACAGCAAAGTCTAAGCAGTACGTTGAAAAGCTCCAAAATTGACGATAAAAGTGGAACACCAATATAAGGAAAAATAAATGAAGGAATTCCACCAAGCAAAAAGAGACATATGAAAGTGTCAGAGCTGGGGGGGGCAGGGAACACCAGCTTCTAGACCATAAGAATAAACCTTCCCTGAAAATAATGACTTAGCTTTCTCATATTTAGTCATACTGATGAGTGGATGATACACAAACCCCTTTGTGCATTTGTTTATTTCAGTTTCTGAGGAAACTGGAACGTAAATGGAGCATTGTTACAGAAGAAAAAAGGATTGTCTAATAGTCAGAACATCTGAATGCTGTCTTAAAACAGAAATCTGAATTGTCGTTGTTGTACAGTTCATATATAATGCTAAGTAATCCCTTTATTTAATTTTTTCTACAGGTGGTCACTTTCCTCATGGAAAGTGTGGTATCTTCATTAATTTACTAGTACACAGCTTTTAAGAATCGATCTAGCTTACAGATATGCTACTACAGCAGCTAATTATGTCAATAAAGCGAAGTAAAAATACGAAGTTCTATATCAGGATACATGAATATGTTGAAAATACCAGCATTTACTTTCTCATTTTGGGCACCCTGTATAAGTATTTTCATCTTATTTCTGTGCTCTGATTCCCTAGTTATAAAATTATGCTCTTAAAGCACTCAGAATTTACAAATTCATTACAAAAGCCAGATGGAAATTAATTCCACCTTCATAGTGTGATTTTGCTTGTATATCATAACTTAGGACTAGAAAAGGAACAAAAATGAGCATTATATGAGCACTGTCCATCTCATGTTAAAGGAGGTGAAGTCCTACAGAAATATCATGATAATGATTTTAAAGATATTATAATTTGTGTTAATGACATACTGATCGAGAGTGAACAGACAGCATTAATTCAGGAAATCCTTGATTCTGTGTTAAGTTGGAGTTAGTACTTTTATACAGTACTTTCTTTGTAATACTATCTGTTTGTCTTGACAGTGAGCAATATTCAGAACTGTAGCTGGANAAAAAAAAAAAAAGATAAGCCCTCTAAGTAGTGCTTATGAAACTTCAATTCATGATAAGAACATAAATGGAAAGTTATAAATATTTCTTTTCTTGTCATTTTTAAAAAGTGAGTTAGAAGAAGCACATAGAAAGATGATTGATGGAATATGGTAGCATTATGAGCAATATTCTGGAAATGTCTCAACAGAGAGCCTATAAATTTGAGTTCACACATCCCTGCCTTTCACAGCTCACAGTTCCACAGAGCAATGTCTTCCATATGACCTTGCTCTATCATGCTTGCTTTATGCATTGTGCCTGTGTTAATGCAGACACTTATACTGGCTTTTTTTAGAAAATTGATAAGGAGGGGCAAACAAGGGACCTGGAAAAGGTTACCCCAAACCTTCAAATGTACTGTCTGGCTAGAATCCAGTCAGTAGCAAAGAAATTAAATATACTTTCAAACTCAGTGGGTCACATAAAAAGAGAAGAGCTCTTGCAACTAATGCTGTAGAGAAAGCCAGGCTGATATTTTTTCTTTCCCTTATATCTACATACCCTAGATATACTTTGGACCAGCCTATGCAGTTCAGCAGATTAGGAAACTTGGATGTGCTGGCTGAGAAGGTATCTGATTTGGCAAGTTAGCTAATCAGTGAAAGAGTCCTTTGGAGAAAAGAGCTTGGTCATCAGGAAAAACTTCACAAATATTTTAATTTTCCATTGGATCTGACAATGGTGTCTAAAACACTAAGAATAATTTCCAATAGCCATGAGCTGAGTCCAAATGGATACAAGGCCTATACGCCACCAACTTTAAAAAAGACAAATTTCAAAAACATAGAACTGATAACTGAAATTTGGTTGCACATCAAGTATAATGAATAAATTCCTAATTGGGAAGCCAAATGTTTATATAAATGCTTTCACGGCATTGTCTCACTTACAAGGCTAGTGACAGAAAACAGCAAAGTAGAAAAGTTATTTCTACAAGTACATAGGTAGGAACATCCAAGGAAACTGACTGCACCTGACCCAAACCATAAATTCCTAAAGAAGTGGTAACCTGGAGATAACTGGATGACAAAAATTAAATAGTAAATGAAGGACAGTTTAAAAAATCTGCTTTTTGGCAATTTTCTTTTCATAAGAACTTTTGGTTCTCTGACATTTGGTGTATTAATTCCTCAACTGTGTCATATAGATGTAAAAGTTTTGAAAAGGCATTCAAAAAAGTTTCCTTTCAGAATAGCGTGTATTCTGAACTGTGGAATCTGGTACATTTATAATGCAGTACAAAGTCCATTTGCTTCTAATTTTAAATGAAGTCTTGGTGCAGTAATAGATTAGATCTGAACTTGTTTTTAATTACCTGTAGAATTTGTCATATTAAATTGGGTTACCTTTCATCACATTACTTGTGTGGGACAAAACAAATGAATATAAACTAGCACAACATGTAACATACTTAAAACATTCTGCTAACTATTTCATTTTATTAAAAATGAATGAGGTACTGGAACAAATCTTCCCCTAGGATGGTAATTTTAACCTTAATTATGGCTTCTACTGTTAAGACCCAACTTCTGGTATGAGAGTAGTTTCTAGTGAAAAAAAAAAGTGGAGTTTTTCAAGAGTGCTAGGACTGGAATGAAAGAATATTTTGAAATCTTATTTAAAAAGACACAAGAGGTAGAAAAAATATGCTTTTTAAACACTGGTTCGAATGTCAAAAAGATGTGGTTGAACTGGGACTGTATGAAGTTTAACAGGATAATGCACTGCCATACAAACAACCTCTGTCTTCTGATTTTGAAGTAGGATCCATAGAGAAAGAACTGCAAAACCCAACTATTTAGCAGTACAAATAGATTAAGTGTTGAATTGTTTAGGAGACTGACTGTGCAAACATGATACATGCTGTCTTAACAAGAGCAACAAACAGCTCATATGCCATTGGGAAAATATTGCCAAAATAATAAAATTTGCCTGATGTTTATTCTTAACATTTACCAAAACAAACTTATCATGAAATTACATACCAAATTAGGAGTCTGAAAAACATCTTGCACATACAGATAAAAAATATCAAATTGAAGTACTTTTGAAAATCTGAGCCCATGAATGATAAAGGATATTACTGTATCTTTACTGTTTTGAATAGGTGAACATCTATTTAACAAAAGCTCTTTAATAGAATTCAAAATCTGGGCTATATGAAAATTAAGAAGTTCGAAACTTTATTTTTAGTGCCCTGAGTAGGTGAATATCTCTTTAAACTGGAATATTTTATTTGCTTCTATTCTGATAATCAAATGACAATCAAAGATGGCAATCAAAACTAAAGTCTGGGTATTCAAAAACTGTGATCCTTATAATGTATGTTAAAATGTTTCAAAGAACAAATCCTATCTGCATGTATTAACTTCTCTTTACGTTCTCATTTTTTGTTGATCCTAAAAACTATGGATTTATTGAAGCATGGCCATCTCCCCTCAGTAATGTATCAAATGCTGTGCTGACACATATTGTATTGAGCATAGAGGTTCTATAGCATTGGAGCAAGAGGAATTTCTTTAATAGTAGCCATAATTACTGCTGTCATTAAATTAAAAGACAGCAGGGCTAAACCTCTAGGTTGTAGCAGAGTAAATCTGAGAATGTACACAAAATGACGTTATTGTTCAAGAATTTTCTTGAAAACATGTGATTGGACAACAGAGTAATCTCTTTTTGTTTTGGTGCCTAGCAGAAACCAAAGATGACCATGGATGAAAAACATTATGTTACCCTAAACAAAAAGTCTATAAAAGCGGTAGACATTCTTCTGTCTACTGAAACTAACTGTCTTCCACTTCTAATAGGAAGAAGAAGAATGAATTCCATAAGTCCTTGTCTTTTGGAAAACATATTCAATAACTGTTGTCTCTCCACTGGTTTTCTTGGATGCAACTCAATTTAGTTCAGCTAATTGATTGCATAGCTTCCGTAACCAGCAGTGGAAACTGCTGACAATTCTACTCAATTATATTTCAGTAACTGAAGATCTACCCAGACATATATACCAGCCTCATCACTGTGACATATGAACACACTGAGGTCCAATCCCATTCCACACAGTCATTGATGCATCAGTTTCCAACATAAACTACCACCTCTGCTTACATTTATGCAAAACTTCAGTCTTTGTCACATTCCTTACCTCATCCTTTTTCTATGACACAAAAGGCTGTATTCCTGCTAAATATTTGAAAATCTTCAAATAGGCAACTATCAAATGAATTTGGAGTTATTGTGCATGTATTAATCTAGAAGAAGCCTCCTTGAAAAGTACTCAGCAATTACTTAAATTCTTCCCTATACTTTGTCAGTTTTTACTGTCATTAAATTGCATCTCATTCACTTTCAAAATGAAATGTGTTTGAAAGGTATATTCCCACCTGAATAGAAATTTAAACTGATGATGATTCTTCTTTGTACATTCCCAAGACCAAAAAAAAAAAAAGTGACTTTAATGAAACATGAAACATCATGAATTAGAGGTAGTAAAATATTTAAACTTACTTGTAGTTGTTCTGTAACTATGACACCCAGTCCACACTAGAAGTATACAAAATAATAAATTCAGTGGTTTTTTTTTGTTTGTTTGTTTGTTTTGTTTTTTTTCCCTTTTCAGCACATTTTTAAAATGCAGTAAGTTTTTCGAGGACACATTATACCCATCAAACAATGGAGTTTTTAAAGAATAAACTTTATGGTGATGCCTCCAAAATCTTATTGAGCCAGTACTTATTAAATGGATATAATAGAACAGAATGATACAAAATTAAGATGGCTTTATTCAGTGTGTCTAAACTTACCTTCTCCCTGACCATAGTTAAACTGCAAGTAAGGTTTTAGAGCCTTTAGATAGCCTTTTGACAGCAATAGTCAGGGATGAAATCTAATTAATTGCAAGATTAAGCTTGTAACATTTGCAAATAGGATTATATGGTTTAATTCCTAGTGATAAAGGGGTCTGGACCCCCAACCAAGATTCCAGCTATTTCTAGCCATAATATTTAGTACGATTAATGTTGCAGAATGTTAAATAGACTTTATATAATTTGGAAAGTATGATTAGCCAAGAAAATTTTTACTGAAATCATGTTCTGTACCTTTGTTCATGAATGGTCCATGTTCTAACTTTAATTTTAATGCAGACAATTGTAGCACATTTCATACTACATATTTTTAATCTTCTCTTTCTTACTTCAACGAATATGATTTTTATAGTTCTTCTCTGGCTGCATGATGAACTCATTTATATCCTGTTTCAGTTTCCTATCTGATTAGTTCTTTTCCCTACAGATTTAGTTTTGCTGAACTATGATGGTACCACACAGACAGCAGAATGAAGTATAAAATTCATACATAATCCTGTAAGCAGAGATACAATACCTACAACTCCTATTCCTTTCAAAGAAGCTGCCATTGTTTAATACCTAAAAGTTGTTTATATTCTGCAGAATACATTATCCCAGCATATAGCACTGTATAATTATCAGTCGATGAATGTACACTGTAAAGTAAATATCAAAACTGGCACAAAAAGAAATACCTTCTTTGCACTCCAAACATGTCTCCAGAATAATTATGTAACCTTTAGGGGGAAAAAAGTCTGAAAAGGCCGTTGAATGAAAACCTTTCCATATCTCTAGGTTTAACAAGAGTACCACTGAAAGAACACATACAAAGCTGGGGAGAAAATTCTGAGGAAAGCTGATTGAATTTCCATCAAGAATCCCAAAGATTTTAGTACTATCAGCAGACTCAGATAAAACTCTATACATAAGCACTTCTCTGTCTTGCAATGGCATATAATAGAAAAAGGAGCACCAGATTTCATTATAATCGTCAGTTCTATTCAGATAGGCGTATAGTGCTACTGTTCCCTCACGTGAAGCATTTTCTGCAATTTATAAGACCATTTGGAAATGTGAGCAAGCTGGCAGTTTATTACCATCTGCATTTCACATAGCAAAGATGTTGCAAGTAATTTCCATCTAAAATTAAAATGAAGTGGTGGCAATCTCCCACTGTCAATAACCACATGGTCTAGTACGTTGGAAACAAAATTGCGAGTAGGACAGACCTATCTTGCTGCTAACTTTAGCAATGCACTTAGAATGTCCTACATCAACTAGTAATCTTAACACAAGTACCACAACTACAGTTAAAACACTTTCCTGTTGCACATACTGCTCCTATGCTCCAGATAAGTTCTTAATGAAAAATAATTAATTTGTATAAGGTATTGCGTACAGCAGTTTCCAGCAGTTTCCAGCAACATATCTCTACAGGAATTGCTACTTGTTAAACTAGCATTAATATTGGTAGGCCTTAATTAGGATAAGTTAATACAATCAGTAGGGTTATAATAGACAACCATAACAGCAGACATCATGGATGACACCAGCTTGAGTTACCAGGCTCGCTGGACTTGAGTCTGAATCCAAGGACAGTTAAAAAGTCAACATGCAAAGCTAGTCTCATTCGTTGTAAATTTTGGGCCAATTTGAAGCATGAAATGTATCTTTCTTACTAAATGGAGACCTATTCCATTTCCCAGCCTTCTACATTTTACCTATTTGATAGGAAAATTAGAAACCACTGTGTGAAAATTCAATCATGTAAATGGAAAAGTCCTTCAGATGGATCAGAGAATATAATAGCAGCAGCTTCTCTGAGCAGCAAGAGGCAACTGGAAGTGGCTTACAGTTCCCATGCCAGTTCCCATGTTGCCTGTTAAGGACAAGATGGCACTAAAAGTAGGTCAGAAGTATACCACTTCACTTTGCGGGAATTGAGCCCTAAACAATTAAAGTATAGCTGCTGGAATAACTAGTGTGTGAAGAAGAAACGAAAGAGGTTAAATATTTGATGGAGTAATGTCAAAGCACGCCATTAGTATTTTGCCCCTGCTTCATGGCTTTTCTGAGAAAACTTGTAAGCTCAGCAGTAGCACTTCAGTCACACTATCTGAATACTTAAAAATCATTCTAGTGAATCTTGTGACCAGAAAATCTGCTTGAAACTGAGAGCAGAAGAAAAGTGCAAGAGAAGTTTTAAACATTTACAATTTGGTCATTCAAGAATTAGGTATTTCTTCAGTTTGCATAATACAAGGTTATAATCCAAACTTTAAGCTCCCTTAACATTTTGATACTTTTGGCCTATCTCCAGTATGGTCACTAAATGTCTTACCAACAACTGCTAACTTTTACAGTCATAGTAATCGACGCTTCTGCAGTAGAATTTAGATTTAAGAATCATTGCTGCTGAAGTGCATTGATATAGTCAAAGACAATTTGGGAGCAGACTAGGTGTCCATGTCCTGCTAACAGATATGACCCTCCAGGTACTCATCCAGTTTGGCAGTAAACAAGCCACACTTTCAAGCTGTGGTTTCTGACTTCATATCTATAGTTCAATGTCAGGTCTACTATTAACTGTGACTATACTATACTGTGAAGATAACTTTTGTCAACGTTCATTCCTGGGCCAGAATGTGGTGATTCTATCCTCTACCCAGCTTTTGCTGTTTCTGTCCTCCACCAGGCTTTTGGGACCTAGACAAAACTAACACTGCAATCTATTATACGTTGTTCTTTGGACAAGATGCTGTAGATTCAGGTTCATTGCTACAGTTCTCATGAAATATTTTGAAAACAGATGGGGATAACCAATGCCTTCTGAACAGCATATCCTCTACTACAAAACACGACTGCAATATACCTTCTGTCAACAGAAACAGGATGTCATGCTGAAATCTATTTTACCAGCCACTGCTGGTCATATAACTGTCACTCATATGACAATCTCCTATCACTGCTGCCCTACCTTTACCAACTGAGTCCCTCAAGAGATATTGTATGATTTCAGGCAAACTTCATTATAGACTATAGAGTAAGCAGAGCCCTTATTCTCTTCTTTGAACCACATGCCATCTTATTTTGAGCAGTAGTCAGTACGTTAGCTGCTTAATTTAAAGTCACTGAGTAAGCAGCTCAACTTGTTTTCAGCGAAACTTCACAGAGCTTGGTACTAGTATTTTTAGGTAAATACTATTTTAAAAATGATAAAATACTAATAACTCTTTTTTCAAATAATATTGAAACATCTGTGGCAAAACCAAAATAATTTATCATGTGATCAAATCGATCATGTGATTGAGTAGTTAGCTTACTTTGAGATTTCTCTTTTCTCCACCACAGGGAACATCAGACTGACCTAAGTTAGAAATCTCTTTCCATAACTCAATAATTTGGATTCTTTTGAATTAATACATTATAGAATTATACTCTTACTTTACCTATTAATACTGAAAACAGAGGCACAAATAAATCATCTGTACATGGCTTCGAAGTCACTTTGATAGTTCTATTTCTACACGAAGGTCTCAAAAAACAAAAGAACACTGTAGTCATTTCCTGATTGCATACAAAATGTCTCCTCTTGTTAAGTTCTTTCTGCTTACTTTTTCACAGGCAGAGAAAGATGTCCCAAAATATGATGCATGAAAGAAAGGGACAAGAAAATCCACATCACAGAAAAAAATCTATGAATTTGCTGGGAATAATGGGAATTGCTGGGAATCCACTAAATAGCTCCTCACCAACATCAATAGAAAGAACACTTTTTCAGACCAATAAAAATGATATTTGTGTAGGGTGTTATGCTGTTTTAGATACCTTAGGACCTGATTGTGCAGTTAATTGGATTCAAGGGAGTGCCACAAAGTATAGGTGATATCTGTCAATAACAACTATTGCTAAAAGAAGGGAGACGTTTTAGAAGTAAAAATACAGACTAGATATTCCAGGAACGTTTATTTTTCTACTGAGAATATAAAAATATTTATGTATGTTTATACCTCTGTAGCAGATGTCACGTCATTTTTGCATGTGTCTATCTGATGAAAATTGTTTGCCAATAATGGATTTCTCTCAGGCACAGACTAAAATCAGTTCTATAGCTAATTCCACAAACTAAAAATTTCCACTGCGCTTCCTAAAATGTCCTCCATGGTTTCTGATACAAATAGGTAGACAGATACAAATAGGAATCAAGAACTGAAAGTTAAAAGACACAAATACTCTGAATATCTTCTGAGAGCTGGTTCATTTAGAGACCCCACTACCTGTGGATAATTTATGTGTGCTCATTCCAGCTATTGCTGATTTAAAATATTAAGACAGCTCACTAACCTCAGTAAAGAGACTCATAGGTTTGAAAGATAGGATAAGGCAAAAAGAACAAGCTTGCTGAGCACACCAAATGAAATATTTATAATTTTAATATCTTTGTATTTCCATATTCTATTATACGTTCATCAGAAGCTGAAGCATGGAATAGCAGTTACTTTATTTCTTTTCTGCCTGCAGGTATACACCAAGGTATCAAGCTGATAGGTTGGTTCATATAACACCAGCTACTCTTATCACTCCAGATAATTTATTTATACTGAGAATCTTCTGTTTTCCCAGGACGATGCTGATGCAGTATGACTGCCTTTTCAGTTTCTAAAGACGTATAATTGTTATATGGATACATATATTGACAAAACTTCATTCCTTAAATGCAATCAAACATGATATACAAGAAGGTTTTTCAGTGACAAAGCCTAGGAAACAAATTACACACCATCTCATTTTCAACCTAATAAAGTATTTCCTCAATTTTTAATCTCTGAACTGCTGTGCAGCTTTAGTCTTTTCGCTTCCACACTAACTAGCCTATATACAAGTACCTGGAAGTACTTCACAATGTATGAGTGATGTTTATCTGGCTTTGCTCCTGGAGAATGGGCACCGAGGCTGTATTTGGAACTTGAGTTTACAGAAATGCACAGACACATCAATTCATTGCATTAAGCTATGATAGATAAAATGGGCCTCTGGCGTAATAAGGTGCACAGTATATGTTTGGGCTCGTGTCTAATGTTACACCAGTACACTAGGCCATGTGATAGCAGAAATGAGGGTGCTATCTACAGAAGTGTCCTACTGCAGGGTGTCCTTGCACAGGAGACTTTACTTTCATGTCTATGATCATTGTCAGATACAGGTTAATTCCTTGTGTGACTGCTGAGAGAATTAGGGACCTTGCAAAAGAAGCGAAAAGCACTGAAGACAGTAGAGGCTGCCTACATGAACGTCATCCAAAAAAAGTATTGAGACTCATAACCCGACCTCATAAGTCACTTAGAGACTTGACAAAGATCTTTCACTTACAGGTTGCTTGAAGTGAAAGATACTAATATTTCTTCCGAAAAGCAGTCGTTGATACAAATCAGATTAATGAACCTGAAAGTAAAGGAAAGCAATCAAAAAGGGCTGTACACTTTTGAGTGTATACTTACAATTAGCATAACCTTTCTTATAGGAAAAAAAGCTTCAAATTCTCTGATTCTGTGAAATTCTGAAAACATGTCAAAAATAATTTTATAGCTTTAAAAGATACTTATCTAAGCCTTTAAGAGTGGTAGCCACCAAGGTGGTTAATGTCCTCACCTCTACTTAGACTAAGCCCTATGCATTACAGCATTTTTTCAGATCAGAAGTTGAGTGATACACTTGGAACTTTGGTTTGTGCCCAAATGACTTGGCAAGACTAAATTCAGTGATAACGAAACTTCACAGATTTACACATGTCCTGAAAACAGTGGAAGCAAGTTCAATCGTGTGCTCCAATAGGTCATTACAGCACTGAAATATTTTCATAAAATATAAAAATATGAAAACAGAAAATGCTCACAGAATTGACAGAGTAAATGACAACTATAAAGAGGAAACCTTGCCAGCCCTCCAAAAATGATATACTTATTTGAACTGGTGATTTCAGTAATTAAATTTCAAAATACTTTTCAAAAGACATTTAAAATATTCACTCTAGTATGTAAAAAACAGTAACTTAACTGTGAACAGTACTAGTTAACTCTACAGTAATTAGCAGTGTAATTTGGAAGTGCTTAAACACAGGTCATGATGTCCTTACCAGAGATTACTCCCAAAAGATGAGTCTTTTATGCAGTGAGGAATTTAGCATCAAAACCTAGCAATAAAGGAGTTTGAAATGAATATGCCAGGAGGGGCAACAAAGGATCCCCAAGACTTACTGCACTGTTGAGAATGTAGGAAAGTTATGAAGAACTGCTACTTGCAGAACTGTGTGATAAAATAAAGAATAACAGTTTAACCTTCTTAAAGATTATTTATTCCTAGAATCTGAGTTTGGCTATATGAGATAATACACATTTACTGCAACCAACCAACCTGAATAACATTTTCTTTGAATTTCAAACACAGCCTATGACAGTTTCAGAGTCTCCCTCTAAAGAAAACTGTAAAATCCATCTGTTCTGATGAGCAAAAATAAATAAATAAAAACCTAACCTTTTTCACATTCCAAGCATGTCTGTTAACTTTCTCTATTAACACTCCTTGGATAGAAATAGCATATAGAATGCACAAGAGCTAATATTGGAAAAGCTAAGCAAAAGCTGTAATCAGATTTTAAAACAGACAATATAAAGCATTGTAATTAACTGGGTTGGAATAAAGTGATCTTTATTAGTGCAAATGAGCTCATCTGCTATAGGAATGAATATTTCACAATCTAATGCAGAATGTATTGACATCAGCCAAACATTTACATTTCTTCCATGGACAGATTGTTATTGACCTTGTGATGTGACATATCTACTGTCACTAAGCTACAAAATGGGAATCTCATCCTGCCTCTCCTCTTTTATATACAGAAAGCAACTAATTTGTCAGCACGCCAGCTTTAACTAGCTGAGATGAAGGTAAGCTAATTTAATAGGAACTGTTCAATAGCTTCGACCCACCTGACACTGTCAGTTAAGGCAGCTCCACATTGCAGTGTCTTTCATTATTTCCAGCTCTTTCTTCAGACTACTTGAATAGCAAGTCAAATAATATGCTTAGGAGTCAATAGGCCTGACTTTTTCTCAAGGACATTCTTTTGATGCCAGGAACTGTCAAGTGGGAAAACATGTAGCGTGAAGGTGAGAGGACGCTAATTAAATATACATAGCTCTGGCCAAAGAAGAGTGAGGCACAGCTTGCTATCTGAAAACTCAGTTGCCTGTTTGACTGAGGTCACAGCTGTTGACTTGTACAAGTTCTTAAGTTGCAGTCTCAGTATGAGATGCTTTAACACTCTTAAATACTAGACAAAGGCTATCTTCAAGGATTCTGTGTACAGTTATATGTGCTTTTGTGGTTTACAGACAGACATAATAGATTCCTTACTCCAATTCAGCTATAATGAATATATATCTTTTATCTATTAGACTTTGAGGTATTATGATATTTCCTGAAGCCAGGGAAGAATCTATGCTTGTTACAACACAACATACTGAGTTATACTATAAATGATGTCCATGCAGAAACTGACTATATTTTTAGGCCTATTTTAAAGTGTGATTCTAACGTCCCTCCAGATTAAACTGCCTGCAGTGAAGAGTGATGAACAACAAGCAATGTGTCTACATACATACATTTGGATTACTTCACAGAAGTGAGTGTGCATGTTCCTGTCTGTATT
This sequence comes from Chauna torquata, assembly GCA_013399475.1. Taxonomy (NCBI): domain Eukaryota; kingdom Metazoa; phylum Chordata; class Aves; order Anseriformes; family Anhimidae; genus Chauna; species Chauna torquata. The sequence continues at coordinate 25,803 of VXAL01000437.1, read as the reverse complement.
AAAAACTTTCAGACCATGAAGATAATATAAAAATATCAGATGGCCTAATGCTTTCCTCCCTTTGCTCTGTTTTCTCCACATTCCTGATTGCTCTCATTTAATATATCTTATCTAAAATCCAGCTCTCTACTATCCGGAGTTGAAAGTTTATTTACATTATAAAGCAACAGTACAACTTTTCTTATGACTGCTGTTGGACATGGCTGCTCAGTGCAAGTGTTTTGCAGAGCTCCCTGACCAGTGCTACCCTGCACTCTTACATTGACGTGGCTCAGTGCAGCGCTGTGCCAATGTGCAAGCAAGCATCCCGCTCATGCAGTACCATAAATGAGCTCATTTACAGAGCCAGAATTTATTAGGACTTATTGGCTTGAGCACTCTGCCCTCCAAGCACAGCTATACTGCAGGTGGACTGACATCTCAGCATCTTCTCCGCAAGGCTTGGAGTTCTCCAGCTAGTCTGAGGGTCACTTCCGCTGTGATGCAGGTGTGTCCTTGGAGGTGAACAAATAATATATTTCCCATTCAACAAATTCAGAGTTAAAATATTTCGTGGCTATCAATAATACAAAAAATCCAAGTAGTAAAACTGGTATTTGATTGTACATGGTAATACCACATCCAAAAAGCTGTCAGAAAACTATCATTTTGACCTGAAAGTTGTGCCATTTAGGTGTCTTCCATCTTGCCAAATACCACCCTAACCTGCAGAATCTTGCATGTTATGTGCAACATGATTTGTGGCTGTTTGGCCTTTCACAGACATCTGGGTAGCAATGGCCCATACCTATAAATGCATTTGTGTTTTTGTTCACATTTTTGTGCAGGAAGAGGAGCTTTTGTAAGACGGTTTACATGTTATGAGGACTATCCCTCCCTCCAGACTCAAGAGTAATCAAAACCCGCATTAGCTGTAAATGGACAGATGAAGAATTACTCAAAACTGGGCTTATACAAATGAAAAATTACGCAAATTACCGCATTTAATGGTTGCATAATTTCACACTAACAGCTAAGCATTTTAGACTCCAACATTTACTGTTCCTACTACATAAACATAATGGTGTATCACATTCACTCTTTATTGCTCACAGCCTCTTTCAATTTTACCCTTCTATGGCAAAGGAGAGAATGTCTTCCTGGAAACTTAATTTGTCCTTCCCTTTTTCCCTGCTGACAATACAAATGACATTGCTTGTTTAGTTTATAAGAACAACCTTCCTCATCAGCCACCACAAAGAACAACAGGGGAAAACAAAATTTCTTGCCTTCCTCAGAGACTGGACTTGACCTTCCTCTTTAGTTCATCAGACTGTTTTCAGGTCTGAAAGCTGTGAGATTAAATATTGTCTGAAAAGTTACTAATACACCATTTAACTAAGTCTCTCAGACTATTTGAGAGCAGTCATAGGTCTCAGTTCATAAGCTTTTCAAGTTAACATCCTTTTTTTCCAGGTTGCAACTGTATTTCTATCTGAACACATTCATATGTAGGTTGAGAGTGATATAGTTCATACTCCTTAGGAGCAACAAGTAATACGCTGTTGCTGAAGGCAAAGTCTTCAGCAAGATTAACAAATGCTTCAATAGATCCTGTTTTTCACTTCAATTTTCCTTTGGTTGCATTTTTCATGCATACTTGATTAACACTCTCTGTATATATGCATCAGTCCCTACAGTTCAAGACTTAGCTGTCCATGGATAAATAATTCTACATGGTTGAGGGATACCCAGGAGCTGTCTCAGTTACCTTACTTGATTTCAATCCACTCATATAATATTGTTACGTTTTAACAAACATACTAAAATAGCAGATACTTCATGCATCAGTGCAATTACATATTTTTTAACATCTTGGGTGTCACATATACAGTCCACAAAGCCCAGCTGAAGCAGCTGGCAAAACTAAGCTCTGTGGGTTTGGTCTGCCAATTCAGAAGAGACTTCCTCACGAATCCTTCTCTCATTCACTGTGAATTTCCAACAATGTAGTGCTGCTGATTGCAGAGGAGTCTCTTACATTTATAAACGTGTAACTCATAGTGAATTTTATCCTTTGGGGCTTAATCCCATGTAAGCATCTTCTGCATTTGTTAATTTCAAATCCTTTAACACATTATGCTCCATATTCTGATATCGTGTTACAATCATATTCCCATCCTAAAGTACAGTAAGAAAAAGTATGCTTTGATCTTTTCCAACAACATGTGCTATTTCGAGAGATAGGTATGTATGAAGTATTGTAACAGAGAGAGGAACACAACAGTCAAAAAAACTGTAAGTGACAGTAGACTGTGATGGGGCAAAATGGACGAAGGCAAAATATTCAAGAAAAATATTTTTGACTTAACATTCACCCTGAATCAATCACTATATATTGATGGTAGATAAGAAATGTGAGACAGAAAGATTTCTACAAAACAATACATCAACTCTCTACCCAATGGCTGTTCCATAATTAGTGCACCTCAGGCACTGACCCACTTTAAAAAAAAAAAAAATCAGAAAAAATAAAGTTATTTTCCTTCCTTCAGGCCAGGAAGCATGTCAATGTTTGTAAACTGTTATGTAAATACATAGCACTACACAAATTTTGTTAACAATGAAATAATTCAATTTCCGTGCACAAAATCCAGATATTAAGAGTAACACTATTCTAGCCAAAGACTCTGTGCAGAAGCATGTATCCCAGTACGGTATAATAAAGCAAACCCAACAACAGCCATACTACGTCACACAATCTTGCAGTTTCATGAGCACATTAAGAATGGTTTAAAAACTGGCCCTAAGAGCATCTGCTCCTGAAACAGTTGCCGGTGGGACAGACTTGGTGGCTTGCAGCTGATTTGTGTATGACTGACTCAGTCTGTCAGCAGAGTACTTATGCCAAATAACGTCCTATCCATATTTTGGAGATGGAACAAACTGCCATGCCCTTTCCTTGTCATTTTTGTAACATGAGAACATCTCTTTCCTTTGTCTCATTTGAATGTCTAAGGAAATACTATCTTTTTATGATAAATAGAACTTACTGCATAGCAGCAACTGAATCAAAAATAATCTGGGTAAGCAGGAAATGATTCACTGGCTCCAGTGAAGTATCAGAAGCAAGTAGTCCTCATTGTGCAACTCAGAATGAGATTTTTATATGAGCCCTGTGCTGTACTCATTCAGGTCTCAAAGGGAGCACAGCCATAGCAGCACAGACATAGCATGGGCAGAGAAATATGCAAAAGGGTCTGTCTCTAAAATGACATCCTAGGGCTGCTCTAGAGCATCTTAGTGAAGTTATCTGCCTTGTAAAACATTGATCAGCGACAGAGGTAGCCTACAAATAATGCTTTATTTTCTTCTTTCAGAACTGAAATTTTAGAATGGACAGTGTGTTTACCGGAGCTTTATGTACAGATTTCTAGTTTTTGGGGGGCACTTTAAGATTTGGTGAGATACCAAAAATTTAGCGGCATGACAGAATATTGCACAACTCATAGGTCTAATAAGAGCAGAGGTCATGTTTCTGGTTAACCTGTTCCATTTTGGCTCAAAGTTGAATCAAGAGGCATTTCCATCATCTATGTTTCTTTCTGAAAATTTCAGACTTTTTGTTTAAGTTCCCAATTTTAGAATACATACATAATCACATTTGTTTCTTTTGTCTGTGGAGGGTATTGCTTGGCAAGTTGCTTTCTTTTTATCCCCAAATAATGGACAATTTTAGATTATGCCATGGGTAATGTATGCATCAAGATTTAAGGTCACCTACAGGACTAAATCAAAGCTGAATTTCACAGATTAAGAGAGAGACATATTGTATAATAACCAATCTTTGCCGGAAAAAAAAAAAAATCAGTCATGTCATCTACCAATAGCAGCTTCTGCAAATCTACCATTAAAGCTCTTCCAAAACCTGCAGAAGCTTTATATTGAACAAATAAACAAGAAAATCTCATACCTGATTTCTAATAATCTAGACAATATGCTGATTTAGCCTTACTACTTTAAAGTACCAAATTCATATGATCTCTCAATTTTATACAGATTCAATGATGCTTTTTTTTTTTTTTTTTCCTCAATGTATTCCTGCACATTTACTAGGAGCTAAGGACAGGATAAGCTGCTATATAAATTCTTTAAGCTGGATGCTATTCCACACCTTTTTCTTGCACAAATGCTTTTTTTGCATCCACACTAGTGGGTAAAACTTTATATTTTTAACTGTTATGGTGGTGAAAAACTGCATTTACACCAGTTCTTAGGAATGTTGCTATGTATTATCTCTGTTCAAAGCCAGAAACCTCAGCAGCCAGCTTCTGGTAGATTTAAATTAAAAAAAAAAAAGTTTT
>VXAL01000437.1:3278-21374 GCA_013399475.1 Chauna torquata | reverse complement strand
TTTTCTTATTGATTATATTTATAATTGGCATTATAAACACCGACATTTGACCTGTTCCAAACTGACATTTGCATGGAACTGAGTGCAAGCAGGTTCCCACTTCATCAGTGAAAGCTAACTGCCCACAGCTGCTAAAGATTTCGATTATGGTATGATCCCCAGAAAGAGTACCAGTGTTATCCACCTGCCTGAAAACATTGACTGCAGATGTTTTAACAGCACTTTCAACTTCACTTTTTTCTTATAAAAATCTATTGAGAGTATTTTATAAGGTCATTTGATTGATCTATGTGATTTAGAGATATTACATTTTCCACCATATTGGTCAAATCACAAAACAGAAATGCTAATAATTTAGAAATGGCATCTATGATTACTTCCCCAGTGCTGCTCTAATGCAGACCATTTGTTTTGTAGCAATTTTAGATTATAATGCAAACCTTTAAATTAATCAATAAAACTAATGATATAGTTTTTTCAATAAGAAATTATAAAATTTCATGTTACATGTATTGATTTAAGAAAAGGTATGACAGAGGTGGGTAAGATAATGAATGGCGTGAATCAAAATGCACCATCTCATCATAAGTGAACTAAGAGAGAGTTAATGAAAACTGGGAAGTAATTATTAAAATAGACTTTTTTTTTTTTTTTAATACAAAACATAATTAACACATGGAACTCATTGCTTCCAGGCATCATTTAATGAAGAAGTTTATGAGGTTGGGGGTTTTTAAGCTTTGTGTGGGTAATAAGAAATTTCACTTATATTCCAGAAGGCATTTTCTGCTCCAAGCTAAAGAGCATGGATATCATTTAAAAGCCAAGACTCAAAAAACAGCATGCATTTCAGGTTTGTAATCCACTATACCATGAATATGATACTGTGCACTCTATCATTAGAAGTCATGAACAGATTCACATACGGAATTTATCACTGTATTAAAACACTTCTACATTAGGTACGGAGAAAATGACAAACTATGACTTACTCCAGAAAGTAGATTATTATAGGATTTATGTGTCGAGACCTGTCTGCCTCTATGTGGACTCTTAAGGAAAAACGTAGGAGCAGGACAAGTTTAGAGTGATACTTCCATGGAAATGCTCCCATCATCCCTCAGTTTGAATTCCTAAGACATAAACTTAAGTACATTCAACATACAGTTTCAGTCTTGTGAATTCCAACTTGAAGAGAAAATACCTAAAGAACACTTTTTTCTCTGCAACTGGAAGAAATTTTTATGTTAAGGACAATAAAAAAGGAATAGATTAGTGGATGGGAATCTACAGTGAGACTCAGTGCCCAGGTAAATTCATCATTTTTACCTAACTATCAAGAAATGATAACATGCAAATATGCAGATATATAATGGTGTCTTATAAAGATGCTTCATATTTGTGAACTGGATTCAAGATAAAAAGCATTTATTCCAGGTTCTTTAAATTATTATTTCAACAATTGGCTACCAACATAAAATTAATGACATTAATATAAAATAAAATAGTGTAACATGTATTAGACATATATACATATATGGGTAATATCCTGATATCTGATTAGACTATGATTATATATTTAACATAGCATACATTAAACGTAAGTGTAAATATCTGCCCTATTTCATTAATACTCGGAACCGCTACAAAAAAATTCAATACTGAGACTAGAAAAATTTAGGGTAAACCTAGATATTTTCCTAATTGCACATGAATCAGACATTAAGGCTTGGAAAAACTGACCCTTGAAAAATTTCAAAACAGAAAATGTAAACTCTACATGAAAACCATCTGCTTTCAGAAAAAAAAAAAAAAAAGTTTGATTCTCAACAAAAAGGAAATACTTTTCACTGTTACTTTTCCTGAAACAGTTACACCTTTCATGGAATTAAGCTGGACAGAAAATGAAAGGATTTTGAGAAACTGGAAGAGACAACACAAATCAACATGTTACTAAGTGAGATATCCCTTTTCTTTGGAGAGTACCCTAATCATCAGCTACAGCCAGAGCTTTTTTCCTCCCTTTGAAGATGTAAATTTGCAAAATAAAACACCTTCAACAAGAAGAGTTGAGATTATCCTCTTTCAAAGCCTAACCAGTTATTTGAAATCTGAACTTGAGTTTCCCCCATCCTAATTTGGTGTGCTTACCATCTGGATATCAGGAGGAAGCAGCATGGATTTAGTTGCACATCTAGCTTATTGTTTCCTTCTCTTTTATTGTAAATAATTAAAAATAAAAGGTGTAAAAGATCCAAGTTCATCTTGGGTAAAGAAGTTCATGACACAAAAAAAATAGAGGAAAAAGTCCATTTTATATGGAAATGAAAAGTACAGTTAAAATAAGATTTGATTTCATTTATTTTACTTCCAGTTTGATTACCAAATCAAAAACACAATTTGCATAGCACCAGGGTACACTCTCTCTTACCATATAAGAAGCTGTAAATATATATATATTTATATCAGCAGTCAACAGCTATAATAAAAAGAAACAAAAATTGGACTGAAACTCATAGCTACTGATCTTTCCTTAAAGAGATCCAGGCAGAACTTTAAGACTGCAGGAATTTCTCTAGTTTCCATGAATGGAGAAGGGAGAGAACTGAGAAGACGGTAAAAAGCAAAGGATTTTGCGATATGCAGATGGCAAGAAGCTAATTTCCATATGACTTTTTAACTGCACTAGCTAATTACACTCTCCCAAGCAGAAGCTTTTATTTGATGTCCGCACTGAACACAACAGCCAGTTCCCTGTAAGTAGCCTACTTTGTATATTGGAAGAGTGGAAGGGGCTTTTGCAAAAACTGTTTTTTATCTTTTTTGCTTAGAAGGTTTGTGTTGTAATTTCACTGCAAGTGGCTACTGTAATTAGAGGTTAAATTTGGCACCTACACTCATCTAATATTTTGCTAATTCATTTATGCTATAACATAAGAGGCTAAAAAATGAGTTTTAGGCTTCTATCATGTAATTATTACCTTTTATAGAAAACAAAAATGTTTACCCAATTAGTAAATAATGAAAACTAACGGTAGCTGGCAACAACAAAAAAAATTGTGTAATTTCTGTCTTACAAATTTTTCAAATTACCTGCTCTACATGAACAATTCTTTTCCCCTCACTAAGTTTTGCAAGGACTTCTACACAAATAAACATCAAAATTCTATAATTACAAATTAGAATTACTGATTACATGTATTTACAGTAATTAGATAATTAGAGACAATTACATTAATTATACAAACAATAGACTGTATTGAGTAGCAATGAAAAACAAGAACATACTCATGTTTTGAGCTAGAAAAAAGTATTTATCATTAGCACTAAAACACAGAACTAAAGCACAGAGCAACAACGCTGTATTACATCCTGTTCGTTCAAGCACTGAAAACACTTTAAAAAGCTGCTTACAAACATGATGCAGTATTTTGGGATAGATATATCCCAAATAACATACGCAGAGCTAAGGAATACACAACAAATGTAGAATACATTAGGGTCAAATATTTCCTTTTTACAGGCACCTAACTCCCATTTTCAAGAGCCTAAACTTGTGGCTGCACAAGCAGCTTAAGCTGATCATACCATGGGCCACCAATGAAAGGTGTGACCTTGCATGTGGTACTGCTTTCCCTGCTGCATGCTCCCACCCTTGCTCTTCTGCTGGTGTGGACAGAGCTCAAATATTCAAGGTGCCAACTATTTTTATTTGGCGTTTTTAGTTTTCTGTCAAACTGTTCCAGATCATTCTGCAGCTGTGGGAGCACTGGAGCTGATGTTAGAAGGGAGAACAAACCTCTCCTTTTAAAAGGCAGCACTATCCTTGACTAAATGAAACAGACGGTGAAACTGCAGATTTAGGTGCTTAAATTAGATAGGTACCTATAAACATGGTATGCAAACTGAAGGACAGCCAGCACCTGGAAGATGAAGGAACTATGGGGATACCTCTGCACAGCAGTTGTGTACAGAACTTATTGCAATAGAGTAAGAGGAGGTCACTGCAAGAAAGCTAAGAAACAGAGACCTATGTTTTCCAAAGAAAATGAAAAACCCTGTCTTCTCACATGACGTCATCTGCGACCAAAACAAACAAACAAAAAAAAAAACAGTAGGAAACACAGTTAGTAACTACATATAGAAAGAGTATTTTGAGTCTGAACCTTGTAAGCAGAGAAACTTCAGATATATCTGGATTGCTAATTGTTTCCCTACTGAGCACACGAACCACAGATTGTAGCCAGCTAATGAGGAGTAGCCCTGGGTTCCTCTGTGCTTCATGTCATGTTGTGTCCTATTCTTTCATAGGAGGGATTTTATTTACAGTTACGATTGGCGATCGGATGTGAGGACTATATTCCAGCCCACCTGAATGAAGGTATCCGTGACCTGAAATAACAGGTATGCTTTATGCAGCTGGGGGTATAGCTTCAGAGCATGTGAGCTTCCTAAGAAAGCAAAGCTTGATACAGTAGTGTCCCAGGACAGGCAGAGTCAAACCTGGGTCAGTCTTCTCCACACTGATCTCTGGGAGAAGTCCCTGCAGGAAGTGACTCCCAGAAAGACACCTGTGTTTTTGCTTAGAGAGAACTAATTAGTTCAGACCAAAAGAGACATCATTTGTGAATTAATATTTATGCAACACAGATCAGGGGACCAGGAAATAGGACTAAACAGGGAGATAAATCATTTGACAATCACTATTACATTTATCAGAGTTGTAGTGACTATTTCTCTCTTCATTACAGCTTTGATGTTCAGAAATATCAGCTAAGTTAAATTGCATATCTGCTTTTAGTTGAAAAACTAATTACAAATCAAGACTGTTTGTTAGGTGAGGAACTACAGGAAATGGTGTGGTCCAGAGTGTTGAGGGTGAGGCAACCTTGGATAAGTCAATACAGGCAGCTGTTTTGTGGGTTTCACTAAATCTGTGACATTTGTATGGTCTGTCAGAGAACTGCAAAAGAACTCAGGCCAAAAATTCCCATATTAGCTGGGTTAGGCTCCTCACAGGACTCTAACAGCAGGTCAAGAACAGAAGTAGTTTTGTCAGTGTGATGCTAAACTCAAGCTCTTCGTTTGGGAGGCACCATGCTAATACTGTTCTAAAGCTTCTGAGTTGCAGTGTGTGGAGCTATGGTCAGTTCTCTGCTAGCCTAGGGATCAATGTCTTCTCATTCTTGTTTTCCAAAAAAGTGTGTCAGTGATACCAATGAAGAAATCATGAGCTCTGAAGCTCAGATAGGTCAAGGAAACAGAAAAGTACATGGATTGTGTGGGGGGCTCTCCAGAGCAAACTGGTCAGCAGTCCACTAAACAGCTGAAAAGCAGCATAGACAGAAGCAGTCAATCACATATATAGCAGCACTTCCTCACTTAATTAAAATTTTGATACAAAGTAAATTCTCTAAATATTAGTTGCTTGTGCTAGAAAGCAGCTGATATCTAAGTCAAATTGTTGCTTAATATACACTCAACACCGTTCTTGAACATTGGCCCACGTGAACATTATCAAGTCACCAAGTGATTCTAACGTCCACCTATAGTCACCTGGTTTTAAGTTTACTGCCAAATGACAAATCCCTGAAAAAAAATCATAATATTATGACACTATGTTATAATATTCATCTAAGGATTAGCAGGACAGCAGGACCACATTTTCAGTTAATAGAATGCCTTGATAACAATGATTTAAAACACAGTGAAGGTCTATTAGTTCAATGAAAGGCTAAAGCTTGTGAGGTTCACCACCATACATCTTGTTCATTACTTGCTCTAACCTTTATTCCTCAAAAACACAATGAGTTGCAGGTAGAGCAGTTACTGTTTAGAAATTCAGCTGTGGCATACTGACTTAAACACTTTAATTATGCTTTTCTTATGCTATCTTTGTATTTAGTGAATGACAGCACTGGTGAAAGTTTAACAAACCGTGAATGACTATACAAAATGTATGGGATCACAATACCTGCTACTAGTAATTTACATGAACAGTTACATTTAAGTGCAAGGATCTATGTCATGATGCATTCTTCATATACTTTGTATGTTCCTTCTTAGTTTGGTTGGAATACAATTACTTTCAAGTCTCCAACCTAAACCTTCTGGTTTTCCTCTATCTGAATCACTCATTGATACACATGGAAAAGCCTGGCTATGAACATTAACTCTGTATAGGCTTTAACAGTTAAAACATTTTATAGTTTCCTAGTTTCCACCTGAGTGTTTTTTTAAAAACAGAATGCTCTACATTTCTGTTTAACTCTCAGTCACACCCCGCCTGTGGATTTACAGACTGACGGTACTCCCTGCCAGAATATCTGGAGGCACATAGCACTGCTAACAAACTTGACAGAGGCCCTTGAAGAATGAACCAATGTATTACCTGTCCTTGTACATATATTTGATCTTGTGCTTTTTCCAACCACCCAGAATGCCAGAGTTTTTGCTCTTTGTGTTTGCACATTGTAACAGAGAATATGCTATTTCCTGAATGTAGTTTTTGTTTGTTTTATAAAGACCACTGGTATTCTTACAAAGTGTCCATATCACTACTTACCTTAGGAAACTTAAAAATCACATCTCAGAGGGACCTAGATTAGCATAGTAATCCTTTAAGCCAACTCAGATAGCATTATCTCATTATTTGTAAATATTCCCTAACAAAGAAATCTTCATCTTCTGTATACTTATCTGTACTTCTATCTCCACCTACAAACAGTGGCCATTTAACAAATTCCTATTATTAAGAAAACTTCCATTTGTATCTCTTTGAGTGTTGCAGTTCAGGAAATGAATTGACATCATCCAAGACTAATTATAGAGATAACCAGAAGCTACCTCATACACCAACAAGGGAAAACTGTAGGAAACAAAGAAATCAAAACCAGAATTGAAGAATGTTCAATATATATATTTTTTTCCCTGTTCAGGCATCTTCAATTCAAACTATAAGATTTGGTTTAAATGTATCTGAAAATGCATCACAGCAAAAAGAATTCCATCTTAGTCCTTTACATATACATATATGGCTGCTAATAATACTGGAAGATCTATTTTTGCAGCCTACAGAATGCTCAAAATTATTTAGAGAATGATTCAACTGCAGTAACATATCTAATGCTGTAATGCAAACATGAAAGATAGTCATAAAGACTGGAAAGTAAAACACGATTCTTTATTGCCAACTCAAAAGATAAAGACTCCATATTTATTTATTTATTTATTTTTACAGTTCTGGTTAAAGAAATATTAAAACAAATTACAAAGACATAAAATAATCACCTGGACGTGTCAAGCAAAGAATCTTGCCTTTGTTACAAACATCAGATTCATAATTCAGCTTTTAACCTGAAATATTCCTACAAGCTCTACAACAACACCTGGCTAATATCTGCTCTGAAATAACATGATCTAAAAACCAGCAAAGATGGAAATTTCACTTTGCATCAGAGAAAGGAAAGATACACACAGGAAAGAGGAGAAGGAATTCTCTACAGCCTGGGTCGATCTGGACATGGAAATGTGGAAGTGGTGATGCTATTCAATTTCTAAAAGAAGGCTCCAAAGTAAAGGCAAACCTTCTTCTTCTGGAGTGTGTTTTGCACAGCAACAGCTTTAAATGGGATAGAGGCCAAAAATCAGAGGGAGAAAATCCAGTGCACAAATAATTTCCCTTCTTAATGCTTCAGTTTTGTACTTTTATGTAATTTTACTCAATGATTCACTTTGTCCAAATAGCACATACCTGAAATTTTAATTTTCTATATGTGCTTTACGCATAAGAATTGTTGATTGCAAATAATCAGTGTGAAGTGGCCAACTGCATTTGTTCACTAGCTGTTGCAAAATTCTGTCCATACTGGGATTAACCCCAGCTTTAATTACCCTGTATAGGGAGTTTGTTTACTTGTCAAAGCCACATGTTCTCTGGCATCTTTTGCAAACTGAGAATGAAGATCAGCGAGAAAAGTCCAACCAAAATAATACCACAACATAGCAGTAACAAGAGTATGGTGACCTTCCATGGTGTTAGCAAGTAAATAATGTTTTGCCAGTTCAGGTATACTTGTTCCCAAAGAAGTATTCCATTATCATGATACTTTGAAAAACGATAACTATCCAGCTCTATATGAAGTCAATTATAGTGTGCTTTCTTTTCCACCTCAATAGATTTAAACAAACAAACAAACACACAAAACCCACAAATGTAGGTTTATTCCCATTTTATGTTTTATACCTATCCATCTTTCAGAATTTCAGCTATTCAGGTAATGACTTCCCTATGCAAAGTGTAGGAAGAGTCATAAATACCAGACTGAAATTGCGTAACCAGGATAACCAGTAGGAGACAGTAAGGGAAGCAGTGCTTCTTTCTCCCTCTGCTACTGTCTTAACATTACCCATACCCTCTCATCTGGATTTGCAATTCTCATCTGGAGCTAGGTGCCTGAAGCTGCAATTGTCATACAAAAATCACCCTTCTAAAGCAACTGCTTCTTTATTCCACTGTTGTATCATCCTTTGTTTAACAGAACTATTGTTCTTTGTTTAACCCAGAAGATATCATTTGAATATTTATTGAACACATGGACTAGTTGATAAATAAGTAGATCAACTAATCTGAAAAGGCCTTAAATTGCTGTTTCACTTCTCCTGAATAATTACTATTGACAAATTACTACTATGACAGTCTATTTTGAGACTCTATTCTGCAACAAACTGTCATTAATTAACAATCCAATGTAACAATCATTCTGATTCCCTGAAGATCAATATTATAGTGTTTTCTTCACTGAAGCATTATTTACTCATACAGTGATTTTATTTTAGTTTTTTGAAATGCTTTGTCCTTGGGGGAAAGTGTTAAAACAAACAAACAAACAAACAAACAAACAAAACACAAAGAGAATATTCTTAAGGTTAATTATTAACAAAGAGCCACAAAACTACCTGAAATGCCACAGAATTTTCTATTCCAAACATAATATAATCAGGAGCAAACTGGCTCTCCTGTATCTTAGGTTAATGTCCTAATCTAGTGTCTGTATTGCTTCATTTCTCTCCTCACTCACCCCTAAAAGAATTCCAAACAAAACCCTCCAAAATCAAACTTACGCTTCAATAAAGATAAATATTTTGAGAATATTTTAAATCCTTGAACTAGTAATGTTCTGGAGATGGACTTCATGCTCAGTTTCCACATGCATGGAGATATCTTGTGAATGTCCCACTGTGGTGGTTTCACTCTGCTGAGCAGCCGATCCACCACAACTGCTCTCTCACTCCCCCTCCTCAAAGGAAGAGGGGGAAAAAATACAATGGAAAAGGGCTCAAGGGTTGAGATAAGGACAAGAAGGTTGCTCACCCATTACCGACACGGGCAAAACACACTCAACATAGGGAGATTAATATAATTTATTATCTATCACTAGCAGACCAGAACAATGAGAAATTAAAAGCAAGCTAATAACACCTTCCCCCCATCCACCCTCTTCTACCTCCTCCCCCCGAGTGGCACAGGGGAATGGGGAACGGGGGTTGCAGTCAGTCCATATCACTTCTCCCCTGCTCCACCAAGGGGTCTCTCCCACAGGATGCCATCCTTCCCAAACGGGTCCTGCGTGGGCTTCCCACAGGCTGCAGCTCTTCAAGAACTGCTCCAATACGGGTCCGTACCACAGGGTCCATCCTTCAGGAGCAAACTGCTCCAGCATGGGTCCCCCATGGGTGGCAGCTCCCACCAGATCACCTGCTCCTGCTTGGGCTCCTCTCCACGGGCTGCAGCTCCAGCCCGGAATCTGCTCCTGCGAGGGCTCTCCATGGGCTGCAGCCTCCTTCAGGCCTCATCCACCTGCTCCACTGTGGGCTCCTCCATGGGCTGCAGCGTGGAGATCTGCTCCACTGTGGTACCCCATGGGCTGCAGAGGAACTTCTGCTCTGGCATCTGGAACGCCCCCTCCCCCTCTTTCTCCACTGACCTTGGTGCCTGCAGGGCTGTTCCTCACTCCTCTCTCCCAGCTGCTGTTGCGCAGCAGTTTTTCCCCTTTCTTAAATCTGCTCTTACAGAGGTGCAACCAGCGTTGCTCATGGGCTCAGCTCTGGCCAGCAGCGGGTCGCTTTTGGAGCTGGTTGGAGCCGGCTCTTATCTGACATGGGGCAGCTCCTGGGCTCTTCTCACAGAAGCCGCTCACTTGGCCCCCCTGCTACCAAACTTTTACCATGTAAACCCAATACACCCACTTAAGCTGCAGTCAAAAGGAATTTCAGCATACTAATTACAGTTTTAAGACCTTTCAGACTTCATCAATAAACCTCTCTTTGATGCTATATGAAGATGTGGAGAAGTTTGATCAATAATTAATGTTAATCACGTTCAGTCTTAATCCATAACAGAACTACTACTCTTTTCAAAGCCCAGAGACAGTTCTGTTAGGTACAAAATCAAATTTAATTAAAGCTGTGCATGCAGAAAAGCGTTGTTAATGCTATCATAATTAGTTTGTTTAATATTGCAATTGCCAAACTCCCCTGTACCTTTCATAGACTACCTGATTATTACATTCATTATTTGCACCTGCTGCAAGAGAAAGGCTTATCAAGTACACTACACATATATGAGACTATAAAGATACAGAGATTCTCTTATCCTTTCAAGCCCAGTGGAGAAGTTTGCTCAGAAATAAGTACATAGTACCCAGAGATCTGAACAGTTCTGAAGATGAAAATTGTCAATGGAAGATGCATCAGAGTCACTCAGCTGTGTCCTGTCAAAAGCTACTTTTATATTTATGCTATGACTTTTCTCTGAGCCTCCCAGGATCATTAGGTCACATTGTGGAGAATACCAATTTCATTCACTGCAAGTTATTAGGAAAAAAGTTTCTTCCTTAACTTGGGGATCAAAAAAGGTAAGTGCTACCCATTACTCCACCTGATCTCTTGGGAGATGTCAAATCGAGCCTTTCTACTTCCCTCCACACTTGAAAGAGGAGGTCACAGAGTAAAAGTCAAATATTTAACAACTCTCCAAACAATGTATTCAGTGCCAGAGGACCTGAGTCAGGAAAAGGGGTAAATGTTATGTGAACTGTGCTCTTTTGAGACTGCTCTCTTTCCATTCCAGTTCTGCTGGTAGGTGTCTATTTTCACACACTATAAATTAGGTAAATGTTAACCCATTCACACTGACAGCTGCCTCTAATGGTACATTTCACACCCCATGTAAACAGAAGAAAGAAAACTGTTTTGTCTTTGTTTTTTTTTTTTTTTACCAACATTTCTCATTCACACTAGCAAATGCCACTGGTCAAAGAACTGTTCGACACCATATTTTTGGTGAGAAGCAAGACAGCGATGTGTTCTTGAATTTCATTAGATTAGAACCAAAGATTTGCTTCTGAAAACTGAAACCTTTATAATTTTAAATTTATAAAAATGGAAATTCTCCCCTGTATTGAGCCTACCTAGAGTGTTAATGTAGGAATTAATACTGCAACACATACCAATATTCTCAATGTCATCCATTTGAATAGCTGCCCTGAGCTCACATGCATAAGATTAAGTAAGTATATAAAGATTTGTGAGCTCAAGAACTTATTAAGGCAACCATTCCCTAGCAGTCAGATTTGACTGAAATCCAACAGTAAAAAATCCTGTAGCATTAAATAAACAAACAAAAGACAAAAGCACAAAATGGAAATGCATGAGCAAGTGTGTCGCCACACACAATAAAGAATACAATCGATTAACTGCCTGGATGTTTGTTTTTGCTCTTTTGGTTTTGTTTGTTGTGTGTTGGTTTTTTGTTTGTTTTGTTTGTTTTTCTTGTTGTTGGTGGGGGTTTTATTTGTTTGTTTTGTTTTGTTTTGTTTTAGAGCAAGCACAGAGAGAAATTTGCTCTGTATATATTTTTTCTGTGCTTAAGGATTCCTAATTGCTCCAGTATTTGGTCTTGTTAAAGTGCAGTCTTGCATCGTTACATATTTCATTGACCGTTTACTGTAATGCTGAATGACTGATCAATTGCCAGTTAAACTGCTCATTAAGAAAAAAGTACAAGTTTAGAGAAACTCAGCTACTCCATTTTTTCTCCCAGTCATTTCCCTGGTCTATTAACAGGCAGTATTTGTCCTACTGTTCAATAGTGCAAAGTTAGATTTGCCTTATTCCATGTAGTGTAAAGCACTTAGGCAGTTTTAAAGTAAAAGTACTTTTTGAGAAGAGCTTCTTTAGAGTGAAAATGACAGTAATAACATGCATCTTAAATGTTAAATTTCCATGTTAAAGCATCAATTCAATAATCTGTGATCTGTGAAAAAGCCAAGTTATTTCACTGTGATTTTATTTGTTACAATGAACTGACTGCAGTTCCCAGGAGGAAATATGTTTGCTATGAAATTTAAATTTAAAAACCTCACACTAATGGAAACTTCAATACATAGGCAGAAATCTACTTAGTAAGCAACCACAAGTAAGGACCACTATTTTCTTTAAATAACCTTTGCAACTTGTCTTCTAAGTCAAAAGGGCTTATTAAAGAAAGCAAAAGCAAATGCTCATGAAGGTGCAGCCTCTGAACTTTTCTCCCCTCCACTCCACCACTGCGTGATGGAGTCTGTGCACAAGAATGAATCTGTCATCTCAGAAGACCCCAAATTATATACTTCATATGAACCTTTTTTTTTCATTCTTGACAGTATACAGAGGACATATATAATTAATTCATATGAGCAGGTCTTCAGAACTGAGATATTAGTAACTCATGAAACACAGGTTAGTGCTCATTTGCATAAAAATCATAAAACTGATGATTAGATTAAGCACAGACCCATTTATTACATCACTGCATATTACTTTTTTTCCAGACAGATGGGTTTGCAGCACTTTGGCATCAAGCTGGAGGACCAGGTGCCCAAAAGATAAAACGTTCCTGTTTGCTAAAGCTCAGAACCAATTCTTCCATCTTATAACATTGTTACCAATCAAAACTTGCTAAAGCCACCATTAAGTATCTTCATTCACAAGCCACCAAAAGAACAGAACTACCACCCCAAACACATGCTTATGAAAACTTCATTAAAAGTCCCCACATGCCACAGGAGCCATGGTAATGCTGAGAAGCTGACCTAATACAGAGGACTGAAGCAGTGCAAGTACAAGTGAGGAAGGATGTGTCTCAAGAGCCTGAAAACATTTAAGAGGAAATCTGCAAAACGCCGAAGAGCTTGGAGAAGCAAGGAAATGATAAAGTGGAAGATGTGAGGCAACATCCTGTCCAGAAACAAGCCTAGAGGAGCAGATAATGGAAGTGTTCTTCTTGTTTGTCCTGACTGCAGGAGACACAGAATCGTCATCATGTTTCTCCTCCACAGAGAAAATGAGCAGTAGATGGAAAATTGGTGAACCAGTTGGGCTAAGAAAATGAGGGAAGTAGTGTATCTCATCGGCTTTACTCCCACTAGCTAGGATTGCATTGTTAGCTAAACAGCATTTTAGAAACAGGTTGTTACTGTTATTTTCTTCATATTATTTCAGTGCAGACGATAGAACTGCAACCTTCTGCAATTTTAAATAATTCAGTTCCTTAATACTAATACAAAAGGCCTCATGTGGGGCTACTAGATCAGAATACTAAAGGAGCGAGTGTCATGATTTGCTGTCTTTTATAGGCAAACTTTACATTTGGTTTCTTTTTCATTTGGTTAAGTATCTGTGCAAGCTGTAATATGTGACTCTCATTAGCAACAGGAAAATAGAAAGGTGATGGATCTGGGCCTGACACACAGAACATTCTGGGCTCTGTGATTTTTGGGAAGGAGATTTTACATTTTGGAGGAAGAAAAACAGTCGTAGTCAAACAGAAAAAGTAGGAGAAGTTATTTGGTATCATTTAGGAATATTGTATATTAGCAGTTTTGCACAGAAAGTATGCAGGACATGTAGATGAAGTGGTGAACAGTTTGCCACAAAAAATCCCATTTATCACATGGTTAGCACCAATATCTATGGAGACTCTTGAGGCAGAGATCATTTGCTTCCCTTTCCAACATGAAATTCCACCACCTGTGGTATAGTTATAACACATAATAGACCTTGTAAATACAATATCAGTTTAATCTAGCTTTTGAGAATTTCCTTACAGTAATTGAAGATTTTTATTGTATTTTCAAAAGGCAAGTTCCTGACTTTGCATTTTCATATATTAAACATAACTTTAATCCTATTACCATTTTTCATCTTGGGTTTGACTTAGTTTGTCTGACAAAATTTCATAAAATTTGTTTGAGAACACAACTGATAATCTGTTCAAATTTATGTTATTATAAGTTGTCGTTTAATGTGAATGATGAAGATAAAATAACAAAATTTAGAAATATAAGGTAGGATATGATGAAACTCAGAACCTCAGTTATGATCATGCACAACAATAAAGCTCATATTGAGAAGAAAAATCTAAATTAATATGCTTAATCCTACATGATTTCAAAAAGCAGTACATCTGTTTGATTCAGAGACAAAATTATGCCTTAGATAGTTAATATCAAACCATATGTCATGACATTCCAAGTGTGGTGACTGGGAAAGTAGCTAGACTCTTAATTTACAAGCACATATTATGTACACTGCCTAAACCTGCAGACAGGATTGCAAAGGAAAAAAAAATAAAAAAATAAAAAAATCTGTGGTATACATATCACAGTTATAAACAAAGAACTGGAGTTTTCTTGACACATAACTCTTTAAGTGAAAGCTTTATTTAGCTTTTGTGAACTGTATTACTGCAGCTAGTTGCTTATTATGAATAAATGTTTGGTCTTGGACCCTTACACACTGTTATTTCACAACTAGGACAATTAAAGTA
This sequence comes from Chauna torquata, assembly GCA_013399475.1. NCBI lineage: Eukaryota > Metazoa > Chordata > Aves > Anseriformes > Anhimidae > Chauna > Chauna torquata. Next base: position 6,505 of record VXAL01000437.1, on the reverse strand, counting down.
AAACATGCAAATAGCTGAGGAAAGCACTGACCATCTGGAAAGATATTTAATCTGCTTGTAAATCCAAGCAGCCCTTCACAATAGTGGCCTGAACAGATTTTTACCTTTGCAGATTTTTGCTCTCCCCTCATTTTGGAAAAACTTTGTTTTCCTCAGAAAAATCCAGTTGGTTCCCCTCAGTTCACAAAGTTTTTTCACACGATTGTAAACACAGGAACCTAAATCACATTCCATGACATGGTAATAAAGATAAAATAAGCACCCTAAATCCTTACTGAGATCTGAAAAAATAACCTCATGGTCACTATAATAAAGAGAATAGCAGGCAGAATCAGGCACAGATAGCACTCAGCAATTCTGCTCTAAAACTCTCTGAAAAGCTGAAGGGGAAAAAGGAATAAATACAATTTTCTTTATTGAAAAAAAAGGCTTCTCAAAAACTAAAGAGCTTTTCAGATTTGACTCTGTCTTAAAAACAAAATGTATACCTAGGTTAATCAACCCTCTCTCTTTCAGTATATATATACAAGCCTTTATTTCTAGTTCAAATAAAGAAATAATGTAAAACAAGTAAATGTCAAGAGGTGGATTTTACTAAGTCAACTAAATATTAGGCCTAAAAGCTATCACTGCCCCTTTAACTTTTAAGTGCAAGTCTTTCCCACAGTAAAATAGCCAACTACATCCCCACTGAACTATAAAGAATAGATTTAGTGGATACATTATAGCACACTACTCTGTTAATACACCTTTGCAGCAGCAAGCCAAATTAAATGCTGGACTAAGCAAGATCAATTCAGTTGTAATCAGCAGAGATGCATCAGCCTACCTGTGTTCACAAAACAATTTGCAAATGAAGAGCTGCCAATGTTGCATAGTGATGAACATTACCTGAATTTTTATTTTTCTTTTACATACACACAACTCTTGCATTGAATCCAAAAGTAAAATTTCAATGAAGAGATTATTTCATTACCTAACTGAAAACAATGGATTTAGGAGGTATGTATTTTAATGTCTTTGAGAGGTAACTCTGACAGCAATTGCACTAGGTTACAATAGGAGGAATTAAAACATGCCCTTCAATTCTAGTCATTATGTACATTGCTTCATCACAGTTTTGAACACCGAAGGAAATAACTTGACAAAGATATTGAAGAGGCTTAAGAATGAAGTTTATAAATGTATGCAAGTATGTGGAATATCATAAAGTAAGAACTAGAATGATCCAGTTGAATGCAGTTTAGAGAAATGAAGGTCAATGGGTGTAAGAATAAATAGAAATTAAATTAAAGTTCCTTGGGCTGTGGTGTTCTGGAGCAGCATTCCAGCATTCTGAAGCAGTAGAGTCAACATAAAGATCCTAACTGCTTTTGAGATGTTTCTTGATCAATTTATTTTACAATCGCTTTCCTATGCCTGACTGCAGTAGCAGGAAAAAAGATTCAGTCATGCAGGGTGTTCCTTCCAGTACTCTTCCTGCTAAGATATATAAATAATATCTTAAATGCTTGTATTGTTTAATTTAAAAAATACGTGGAGTGAATTTTCTGGTTAGCTGGAGCTATTGTGCTGGTGTAAAAGGAAGGCAGCTTTGCCAAGGTAAGTATATAATTTGCAACGGCTGCAATTTGAGTGCACCTGGCTGGAGATGCCCAAGGAACTCTGTGATGAACTGACAAGATTATCACAAAATGCACAGAAAGTCAATAGCTGCTCCCACCTGTGCGCGTACTTTTCAAACAATAATGTTTTGGCATAATCCTGAAGAGATTAGCATCAATACATACCTATGTAAAGGCACATTCTGCAATGGAATGCTATTTCTCCTAAATACAAATTAAACAAACCATTTAGAGCCATTCTGTTTTCATTAAAACATAATTTTGACATCCTTCCATGCACATGTAAGTAGGCACAGACAGACTTGTGTCCAAACAATCTACATGTAATTTCTGAGTCCTGGTCCAGGACTGTTGTAAGTGACTGTTATAAACTCAGTTTGGCTTCTGGGGGCAGTCAGCTGGATAAATACCTCAATTGTGAGTTCACAGGGTGGTGATGTACAGTTAGGTCTGGGAAAGGAAATATTTAAAGCTACACCTTAAACTTAACTTCCTGTAAATACAGAGTTGTATTTTTACTCACGGGTATTTTCCTTATCAGTTTTCAATGAAAATGTAGTCGGACACTCTTGCACTTAAAAATGTCTCTAGGTACTAAATATTTTGATACAATGATGCATTGATTTTCATTAATTTTCAGAATATTTGAGATCTTTTTTCCACAGACATGCTGAAATCTTCCACATTTGTTATCAATTCCCAGGATGGGCCCTTCCATCTGTGGCAATTTGGAATGACCATAACAAATTCTTAAGTATGAAGGAAAAAGTAAAATGCAAATAATTGGCACTTACATTTGTAAAGGAGTTAGAAAGTTAGGAAAAGAAACCAGACTTCCTGATCCTAATCTGTTACTCTTATCACCAAGATTAAGAAGTTTCTTCATTTAATTTCTCTGTTTTTAATTACATTTTTTGTTTTAAACAAAGTTGAGAAAAATCACTATTTTTAATACAAGTGTGCAAGGAGTAACTGGAAAACCAACTATGAACTATACAGAGATACTACAAGTTCACTTCATCACAAGATAGAAGTTCTGTTACTAAAAATTCAGCAATATTCTGATGTTTCTCACAAGACTTGGCTTGTGCAACTTGTAGCTCATTATTTTTAANTTGCCTGATGAACTTCAACGGTTTAGCTAAAACACACTAATCCAAATGCTTCCATGCCATATCATAAAGCTAATAACCTTGCTAACTACTTATTTGCTGACAGAACACACTGTACTCATTTGCAGAATGTGAAGAATTCACTATTTGAAAGAAAAAAGGCTTTTAACAAGGTGCAAAGCACAATTTTTGAAAAATGCTTCATCACCTAGCTACTTTTAGACAATAGCCTTCTCTCCTCTAAAAAGTCTAATTAAATACAGCTGGAGATAGCACAAAAGAATTTTGTTAATTAATTGGCAACCTGCTGACACTAATTAAGCTATGAAAATTCAACTCCCTCATACCAGATTTTAAGCATTAGTCAGTTACATTTGTTGGGAAGTTTGCCTTGTGTCTCTAACACAATCAAAAGAGAAAAAATGAACCTTGTGGTTAACATGTGTGGGAACAAAATGACCTATTGTTGGAAAAATTAGATACTAAACTT
>VXAL01000436.1:16274-34964 GCA_013399475.1 Chauna torquata | reverse complement strand
GCCTGCCGGGTTAAACCGCAACATACGTGCAAATTAATTTTATAGGCATGACTTTATTTATTTATTTATTTATTTCCTTTCCTTTCATTTCACCAGTAAATACCTGAGTTTCTTTCTAAGTCTTCTGCCTATTGATAGGACACATTTAACAGCAAAGAAGACCATGGAAAGGTCAGGTGAATTTAGAGAGCTCCTATTACTTTTTTTTTTTTTTCTGATCACACAATCTGTAACAAAGATCTTATAGAAATAGTTTGAATTCTTTATGTGTGTCATTTGGATTGTTACTATTCATGCAAGTAACTACACAGCTTTTCTGATTCATTATCTTGTTCAAGTGCAGAAAAAAAAATCTGTTTTTAGAAACCTGCTTCAAAACTACAAGCATTTGTAGTACAAATAACACTATCTTAATAAGGATCTGAAGTTACAGCAGTAACCCTACTACTCTCTGTGTTTGTGTATATATATATATATTTATACAAACAAAAATTCTCTCTCTCTCTGCATATTTAAAGATGAGTAGATTTACAGATACATGACCAAACACAGGCCTTTATCCTTGTTTCCACATTACAATTTGCCTTCTTGATGCATGAAAACTTTGCAACGTGCATAGGCCTACAGACGTCTATAACCCCTGTTACAGAAAACATACCTCTGCACCTTGCCTTGTCTAGTACAAAAGTTTCTGTTTGAGAGGGTTTGAGGGTAGTAAAGGTAATTTAGGTGATCATTGAGTAGACAGATGCTAGATTTGCTCTCATTTTAAGTCTTTACATTTTCAAAAGAGTGGAAATAGATGCAATTGCAAATGGGACTCAAATATATAAAATCATTAAGCAATATAAACTTAAAATATGCATTTGCCCATTAAAAATGTGTTCAGTCTTATTTTATAATTGACTATTAAAATGATAATTTTTGTCTAGTTGGAAGCTAATCAACAGGAATTAATGGTGCTCATCATTTCAGAAAAAAAAAAAACACTTTTAAAAAAACTAATTTTAGATTATAGCACAAAAGAGCAAAGAAGCATTGTTCAAACATGCTTGAACAATTACCAATATCTATGTATTCAGTCAATGAAGTACTAACTCTGAGGTATACCCATTGCCTGTGTTCTGTGAGCCAGCCAGGCACATATTGAAATTCATCCTACAATCTGGGTACCTTAATCATCCAGAACAGGAAACGTAAACAAAACTTAACAGTTATTTTGCACCTTCCTTTTCTGCCTTTACACCAGTCCCATGGAAAGGTAGCGTACCTTCTGTAAACACAGGCTGGTGCACATGTGTGTTATGAAAATGTAGCCTGAAAACACTAGCTCTATTTGAATATAGCACAACCACGTTAGAATGGGTTTATGAGCTATCTAAAGTGCTTTAGTAACTCCAAGCTAAACAGCACTCAGATGCTAGTGTGGCTATTCCACTTCTGGTTCAGCAATGAGCTGTGACTGTAATAGATTGTAACCCATCTCTTTACATTTTGGTATGCAGTGTATAGAAGTATTACTCAGTACTGTCCCATGTTATTGGGGATTTTTTTCAGAATAATTTCTCAAAAAAGTTAGTGGAAAGTTAAGAAAGATGTTAAACTGCCTTGCTATGCCATTGTAGCTGAAAAATAATCTACAATATACTACATAAAAAAAAAAGTTTTTCTTTTTTTCATTAAGAGATGATATATACCGTACAGTGAACAAAATATAAACCAGTGTTCCTGTGATAAAGGAGACTAAAAATCAGTGTAAACACTTTGCTATATATATGTATGTATATACATATATAAAAATATGTTCCTGTGAGAAAACAGTCATGCATTTTTATATTTTTAATCCAATTGAAGATCAAAGAAATTTGGCAAATAGTTTAATCTTTGCAGTGATTTTTGGAAATAGAAATTTAGTACAAAAGTTGAATTGTCTTGGTTTATTCAATTCAGAAACCACCAAAAATCTGTGTTTTGTAAATTCAGGGGAGAATTGGAAGGGATTGGAATAATATTAAGCTCATGCAAAACATATTTCCTGTAACTGTATGGCGGTTACTTATTTCTTTGCTTTTCTTTTAGGAAGGGCAATCATTACTTGGTTATTTTAATTATTTGCATAATACTGGTTTGCATTGAACAAGAATGTTTTTACAAATTGTTTTTTTTTTTACTCACAGATTAAAAAATGGCTAGCAAGTGGGCTGCAGAAATTACGAATTCAAAAAGAAAACAAAGCACCTCATATATATACATACATACATATATATTCATACATATATATATGTCAACACAAGCTAGTGTTGTCTCATCTGTTAACTTTTTTTTTTTTTTGTTATAGTAACAAGTCTAAACAACTGGCAAAGATAAATGGTCAAATGGGTAATTTCTCTAAATCAAGAGGCAGTAAAAAGCTTTATTTTGTGCAAAGGCATTATTTCTTTACATAGACTCTCATGACCTGAACTTTTCATACATTTTGGACTTGGTTGGCTGCCAACATCAAAGCATCATTATCATCAAGCCGGTTTAGCTCAGCAGCCTTAGGGAGTATTAGGGAGGCTGTGCAGAGGTGTCAGTCTGCTGTTATAGGAACGCTTCCTTAAAGTGAAGTGCTTCAACTGGTGAGATATTCTCAAAGGAGCACTTTCTTATGTGGTACCCTGTCTCTTTTAAAAGCAAAAATAATTCAAAAAGAATAGGTGTGAGAATCATGCTTTCCACTCAATTTCCAGACACATAGGAAAGACAACATTACTAAAAAGATTGGACAATTTCTCAGGAAAAGATGCTGAGATGCATATAAAATCCTACATACAGGAACAACCATACCTGTTCCCTTTTGAGGGTGAGAACAAACTCCATTGATCAGATTGGGCCACACTTTGAAAAACTACAATTTCTATGTTAAAAATAAATAAATAAATAAATAAATAAAAAATCCACCTGTATGTTTTTTTTTCCTCCAGACTTAATGAAGAGAGTCTTATAATTCACTAACTGCCCTACTGCCTCCTGCCCTCATTGCTGAGAAGCAACACCATTTCTGTGCTATTTGAATTCCATCAGGGCATTCTGCTACCAGAGTTCCCAAAACACACAGAGGAGAATCTGGCCACATTGTGAGTCAGAGAATGCAGAGTCATGAAGGAAATGCAACTGTTTCTCTTTCCTCTTGTATTCCCATGCAGTCACTTCCTCAGTACTGTTTTAAGTGATGATATGATATCTACTATATGATAACTACTTCCCCAGGAAAGTAGTTGAGCCATCATCCCTGGAGGTCTTCAAAAAACATTTAGATGTAGAGCTTAGTGACATGGTTTAATGGTGGACTTTGCAGTGCTAGGTTAAAGGTTGGACTGGATGACCTCGGAAGTCTTTTCCAGCCTAAATGGTTCTATGATTCTGTATGATGTATGGAAACATACAGTAATTACTTTGAAATCACTTTTTACTTCTTTTATATTTTGTGAAAAGTAAACATGAGTGTCAGAAAGGCTATGTGTCATTGACTGATTCTGTCTCTGACTGAGGGGTTTAATTCAGTCTCCAAGTTAAGTATGCTTGCTAGCTGCTTGAATGCTCATAGACCTTCAGGTGTCATGTTGATGAAAATGAGATAAAAGACAGTAACAAGCCAAATATATGGTTTTGTAATAGTTTATAGTTTTAAAGCTATATAGTTTATAAATTTATAATTTTCTAGTTTAAGTTTATAGAGTTATATAGTTTATATAGTTTTATAACAGGAACGTCTGGTGGAAATCAGCACATCCCTGTGTATTCCCTTCTGTTGAGCTTCTTGTTGTATGCCTGAGCATACACATGCATATGCAATACATTATTTAACCTTTTTTAAAGGCTTGCATTTGATTTCATGCAATTCAGCTTAACGAAGAATAAGTTATTGGACATTGCTACAAATTTTTTTCTGTTAAGTCATTATTTCCATTTCAGTTATAGCCCCCATATGCTCTCTGCTTTCCTCTGTGTTGAGCTTCTATTACAGGAAGAACACTGCAAAAAAAAAGCTGCAGTGCAACATTCTTGAGGTGTCTCTAGTTCTTCTTAAAACCCGACAGTAGCACAGCTGCCTTGAGATACTTCGGTGTTAGTCATATCTTCCTATGTTTCTCCTTACTTGTTTATGTTAACATTGTAAGTGAGGTGTTCAGGCTCAGGCTACATAATTGGTATTCTCCACACAGCCCAATCTGCTCATATAGTTTGCTTGCAAACTGTTTGATAGGGCCTTTTTTTTTTTTTTTTTACCTAAATATTCATATCAACAAATAGATCTGTTCTTTTTTAAGCTAGTAGAGATCAGTCACAAATAAGTAGAATCATAGAAGACAAAAGCATGGAATCATTTAGGTTGGAAAAGACCTATAAGATCACCTAGTACAACCATTAACCTAGCACTGCTAAGTTTACCACTAAACCATGTCACTAAGCTCTACATCTAAACGTTTTTTGAATACCTCCAGGGATGGTGACTCAACTACTTCCCTGGACAACCTGTTCCAATGCTTCACAACCCTTTCAGTGAAGAAAGTTTTCCTAATATCCAAACTAAACCTCCCCTGGTACAACTTGAGGCCATTTCCTCTTTTTATCACTTATTGCTTGGGAGAAGAGACTGATCCCCACCTCACTACAGCCTCCTTTAAGGTAGTTGTATAAATCAATAAGGTCTCCCCTGAGCTTCCTTTTCTCCAGGCTAAACAACCCCAGCTCCCTCAGCCGCTCATCACAAGGCTTGTTCTCCAGACCCTTCACCAGCTTCATTGACCTTCTGTGGACATGCTTCAGCACCTCGATGTCCTTCTTGTAGAGAGGAGCCCAAAATTCAACACAGAATTCGGGGTGTAGCCTCACCAGAGCCGAGTACAGGGAGACAATCACTTACCTAGTCCCACTGGCCACACTATTTCTGATACAAGCCAGGATGCTTTTGGCCTTCTTGGCCACCTGAGCACACTGCTGGCTCATATTCAGCCGGCTATCAACCAGTACCCCCAGGTCCCTCTCTACTGGGCAGCTTTCCAGCCACTCTTCCCCCAGCCTGTAGTGTTGCATGGGGTTGTTGTGCCCCAAATGCAGGACCCAGCACTTAGACTTGTTGAACCTCATACTGTTGGCCTGGGCCCATTGATCCAGCCTATCCAGATCCCTCTGTAGAGCCTTCCTACCCTCAAGCAGACCAACGCTTCCACCCAACTTGATGTTATCTGCAAACTTACTGAGGGTGCACTCAATCCCCTCATCCAGATCATTGATAAAGATATTGAAGAGAACTGAGCCCACTACTGAGCCCTGGGGGACACCACTTGTGACAGGCCTCCAACTGGATTTAAGCCCATTCACCACAACTCTTTGGGTCTGGCCACCCAACCAGTTCTTTACCCAGCGAAGTGTGAACATGTCCAGGCCACGAGCAGTCATTTTCTCCAGTAGAACGCAGTGGGAAACAGTGCCAAAAGCTTTACTAAAGTCTAGGTAGACAACATCTACAGTGTTAATATAGTTGTACAACAGATTGGATAGTGAGATAATTTACTGACCAAATCATTAGTGTTACTCCCAGAGTTGTCAGTGAACTTTGTAACCCTTTGGCCTTTCACAATTACCATATTGATACATTACATAGAAGAGCTCATTTTTCCCTAAAATTGGGTAGCATTTTGTTATTCAAGTTCTTATATCTCCAGACCTTTCCAGAAGAGGCAGCTAGGGACAAAGAAAGATAGTAATAGCCTGGATATCTAGCTCTTATGCAAGTACCAACCTGTAAATACTAAATTTATTTGTCTTAAAATCAGTCTGAATCTCACCTATACATATTGCCAATATATGCCAAAAATAATAGAGAGAGAAAAAAAAAAAAAAAAAAAAACCACCTCAGGACAATGAAACACCTAAACTGGGCACTTCAGTTATGTGCAGAAATGCAGAAATGTAGGTGGACAAATCCAAGTCCCTTTGACAACAATAAATAGAAAAAGTTTTATGGACAAAGGACAAAAACAAAACAAAACAAAACAAAACAAACAAACAAAACAACAACAACAATAACAACATCAACAAAAAAAACCCACTGTTTCCTCCTTGTTCTTATTTTAGGAAGTCCTTTCAGGTTGTTCCCTCACTGACATTAGAGAGAGAATGGCAGGTCTCCCATGACTGAAGAAGTCAGACGTTTGTATCTCATATCAATGTATGCTTGAAACTGAGGTGGTCAGGCTCAGGCTGCATGACCAGTATCCCCCGCATAGTACAGTCACAAGATTTGCTTCCTCATGTATTATTTTTTCCGCACCTGAGTTCTTTGCAGTTATTACTGTAATCCCCTTCCAAATAAACAGCCCACTTCTGCTAGCTGTTACTCCGTTTGCTGTAGTCTTGATGACTTTATAACTTTGTTACGTGTTTACAAAACTCTTGCTCTGATACATTCTACCTAGGTCAGCAGTTACATTGTTTTATTAATTTCCTTTTGCTATCTGTAGTGGTTCTTCTTTCTGCCATTTCTCATATAGCTGTCTTGATAGTGTAACTACAGGTCAGAACTGGCTACAGGTCTGCACACACACCATAACATTTTAGGAATGGACAAGGTAAGTGGAGAACAATATACGAGAATGGCCTTCAGCAATCATGTTCCACTCTACCTTTCATTGTTGTGTCACTCATTGCTGGTTTAAAATCTGGCATCTTCAGTGAAGTTTTTGCCTCACTGTAGTAATATCAATAGCGTGGTATCCCAGCATCTATACCAGCATGTTTCATACCTCAGCAACTCTTTTTTGTGCTTCCAGTAGATCTTTTCCATAAATCTATCTTCTCTTTTTATATGATAGCTACAGAAGCATCTGATTTTTAACAGAATATATGTTGTTATTTTGTTTTGTTTTGTTGTGTTTTGTTTTGTTTTGTTGGAGTTTTTGAAGTTCTTCTGAAGTAGGAACTTGGCCTGAAGCATTTACTTCATTTAAGTTAGACCTCAATAATGTATTAAAAATATTCTTATTGTGTAGGCTGTCTAGCCCATGTACAGTTGAATTCTGTTGAGCGTAAGGGAGGTTATAGTTATAAATTAGATTCAGATTCAGACCTCCAAATGTAGGTCTCTATATGCAAGCGTGCACATGTGGTCCAAGTATATAGACTTTTGTTTTGTCTAGTACTATTCCCAGCACCAAAGGGTATCCAAGACATTTGCATGGCTTTCGGCAGATATGACTTGGGAACTCCAGGACACCTTTACCCTTCTGGAACACTTCAGTTTGAAGCTGGTAGAATATTCTGTTCAGTCTTACAACAGTTACATTTGGTTTACTGAATAATTTTTCTGTCTTTACAGACACTAAAAGCTAGAAGCTAAATGCAGTTGTTAAGCATATATGTCTAATATTATCTGAGATTATCCAGGATATCATGTCAAGCCCCAAGCTGCTACTTTGGTGTCGGAAAATTCTTTCATAAGTTCTGTTCCATATGGTGCAGCTCTATAAGGGTATTTCAAATATGCTAGGAAGCTGCCTGTATTTAGGCAACAGATTTCCTCTGACTATAATGGTAGCTTATATATATATACCATGTATGCACCCTTATCTAAGTGTAAGTATATATCCATTTGGAGATCCCAATTCAATTCTAAATGTTTATTTTAATACACCTACAATGACCATAGTATTATAGATACTCTCAGAACAGCATAATAGCGATAGACTGGCTGCCAAATGATGAAACAATGTAAAGCCAAGCTGATTGCTGCTACTTTTGCCCACCAGGGGAATGCCACAATATGCAAGAAAGCATTTAATGCTGTGTTTATTGAGCAGTATCTTTTTTTTTTCCCCCACACTTCATTTCTGTTCACCCTCCACCCCACTTTACTTCAGCTTAGCTCCTTAACATTCAGCATAATAGTTCAGCTGCTTTTCACATTCCCTCCTCTGACAACAGGAGGACTGGATGCCCCTTAGATTCTCATCCTTTGAGGAGTTTCACATTCAGTTTTGTCTGCACTGCTGAGAAACCTGAAACAGCTCTTGGAACTGAATTGTTAATTTAATGGAATCAATGGTAAATACGCATGGCAAAGAAAATGAGCATTTCATAATGATTTCCAAAAGGGAAAATTCAGAGTTCACATCTTTCTTCCATAGTCTGTAAGTTAAAAAAAAAAAAAAAACCTGCATAAAATTTATCAAATGTCATTTCAGAAAAAATCTCTTGAAATTAAAAAGTTTAATTGGTTAACTGCTCCTTCTTTTTTTTTTCTTTTCAGAAAAGTAAAACAAGAGGTACTTGCAGTAATTACTTGAAAAAACACATTGGATTATTACATTTTATAAGTTATCCCATATTAGAAGAATTTTTTAAATAAAAGGAGAAAGAAAAGTGAAGAATTCATAGCTATAGCATAGCTCTCTGCAGTGAAATATTTTCTAAGCAAACCTAACGGGTGCGTTATTTCTTTATTGTGTTTGTCTGTTTGTGTAAAAATTACCCTGTTTTCTGAACAGAGGAATAAATTCCTTTTATTATATTCACAGCAAATAGAATGACATTCAAAATGTAAGTACTGCTTAATGTTAAAAATCTGTAGAATGATTTTAGTGAACACTTGTGATATATGCAACAAAAAATTGTGTTAAAAAAGTCTGCATACAAAAGACCAGAATAACATATTATAGTTATGCAATTTTTTTCTTTGATTTCCTCATAATTACCGTGTAAAAAAATATCTGCTTTAAGACAGAGCAGAGAAATATGTATTCTTTTTTACTCTACTTACTTTTTTTTTTTTTTTCAAAAACAGTTTTGTGGTAAATGTTGATATTATTGAATTAGACGTTTTCAACAGTGCTTAACCATTCAAATCTCGTGATGGCAGCAATATAGAGAATGTTAAAAAGATGAATAACCAAGGTTCATATCTTGGTTGTAATTTTATTATTTTTAAGGGTGAAAATACAGGATTCAGTTTATTGAAAATTAAGATTAGTTTGAGTCTAATTTTTGTAAAAAAAATGAAAGTGTCAAAAGCAAGTGTGACACTCTCACTATTTGTGTTTGAATGTCATAATTCCTCTAGAGTTTAGCATAATCTTTTCTGCAGTGCTGTGAATTGAAAACTCATGATTTCTGCAAAGAGCTGTCAATATATCAACTGTCAATTCATGTCACTTGAAAAGACCATTTTATATTTTTGAGTTAATAATAGCATAAAAAATGCTGTGAGTGAAAGACAATTTTAGAAGCATATATGCAGTGACACTTTGAAAAAATTCTCCATTTCAATTCTGAAGGAGTTGCAAGTCGATTAACTAAGTGGAAATCCTGTGTACAAGTATGCAGCAAGCTAAACAGGCTAATATTATCTGAAATCAATTAACAGAACTGTCTTTCATTTCAGCATATTCCCTGATGCTCTGTTGCAAAGAAGTGAACATTAAAATATTTACCTCTGGCTCAGGGGTACAGTTTTCTGTTTTGGTTCAGTGATTATTTCTCACAAAGAATTTCACTGCAGTTGCTGAAAATTAGATTTTCTGCAAGTCTTTCTGAGTTATGTTCTCCAGAAGGAAAGCTGGAATGTGTAAGTATCCTGATAAAGTTTAACTACTTGCAGTGTTCAAGTAATAGATTATATGTGTCTTTTATATCATTTATACTTCTAAATAGGTAATGGTATTTAATTTGCAAATATGACACACAAACCCTCCTTATCTATTAAATTATACCTGGATTTCAGGCAGATGATACTATGAAGAATGTATTACAATATAAAGGCTTCAGATATTCAGATATTAGTATTCATTGAACAGATGTTGTCCTGGTTTCAGCTGGGATAGAGTTAATTTCCTTCATAGTGGCTGGTATGTGCCGTGTTTTGGATATGGGAGACAAATAGTGCTGATAACACACCAAGGTTTTAGTTGTTGCTGAGCAGTGCTTGCACAGAGCCAAGGACTTTTCAGCTTCTCATGCTGACTTGCCAGCGAGGAGGCTGGGGGTGCACAAGAAGCTGGGAGGGGACACAACCAGGACAGCTGGCCCAAATGGACCAAAGGGATATTCCATACCATATTATGTCATGCTGAACAGTGAAGCAGTGAAGAGCGGGAAGTTGGCTGGTGGGGGGCTGCCATTGCTCAGGGACTATCTGGGCATCAGTCAGCAAGTGATGAGCAGATGCATTGTGCATCACTTGTTTTATGTTTGTTTTTTTTCCTACTAAACTGTTCTTACCCCAACCCATGAGCTTTAGGTCTTCCCCCCTCCTCCCCCACCCCCATTCTTTTCTCTTCACCACTCCACCGAGGGGGAGTGAGCAGATGGCTATGTATTGTTTAGCTGTCCGCCAAGTTTAAACCATAACATACACCCATGATAACTTATGAGTGTCTTATTTTGCCTAAACTGTAGCTAATCTAAAAGTTGAGGAATCAATTTGTCACCTATTTTTTCTCTATTATCCTAAAAAAAAAAAGACAAAGAAAAAGCTTTTCCAAAGACACCATATATTCTAAAATACAAATTACTCTTTGGAAATCCCATTCCTGAGGCAACTTTTGTAGGTGAGGGGGCTAAACTTAGGTGGTGAAACACTGATACATAATGTAATGTATTTTGAGAATATTTTCCATACCATGTGGTGTCGTGCTCAGCAATAAAACTGGGAGGGTTGGCTATGGGGCAGACCACTGCTCAGGGTCTGGCTGGGCATTGGTCTGTGGGTGGTGAGCAGTTGCATTGTGCATCACTTGCTTTCTATTTTCTTTTATTATTATTATTGTTATTATTATTACCATTATTATTTTGTCTTCCTTTTCTGTCCTACTAAATAGTCTGTATCTCAACCCATGATTTTTTACTCTTTTTTTTTTTTTTCCTGTTTATCTCCCCCATCCCTATTAGGGGGGGAGTGAGTGAATGGCTGTGCTGTGCTTAGCTGCCTGCTGGGTTAAACCATGACAGATATACACCAAATCCTTGATTATGAAATATTTGGAAAGCTTTATTACCACCCACAACTGACTACAGTAACTACGGCCATGTCAACAATATGAATCTCTCTCTTAAGTTGTTAATAGCTCTTTTGTTTACCCTCTGATCTCTGGAATATTCAGCTGATTCAGACACTAAAAAACAGAAAGCAGTATGCTCAGGTGCTATTATCCCTTTCAGCCAGGCAGCTTTTATCACACAGCTATTAACCTCAATATTCTTCATCTGTAGTAGTACAGTCCATGTAGAACAAATAAATTATTTAGAAAATTAAACTTTTCTCACTAGGTTTACATTAAGAAGTGATTTCTTTAGACAATTAAACTGCACATAGCATTGAAACTGTGAATTATGTTTGAGATGACTGTATTGAATTTATCAGTCTATTTTAGCTGGCAAGTAGAAGCATGAGAATATGTCATTCCATAGACATCATAGCAAATTATAAAGTGGAAATGAGGCAGTAAAAGCAAACATTCAGGAAGATAAAAGAAACATATTATGCAACTTTCTGAGAATGTCTTAGAGGTAAATTGTTAACCTAATTTGTTTTGTTTTGTGAAAACATATACTACTTTCTTAGGAGCTGCTGCAAAAATAAAATGAAGTATGTTGTTTAATCCTAGATCACATACTCACAATAGCAATGGAAATGCAATCCTTGTACAACTCCTAGAAAACAGTTTATATGAAATATTCGGTGAATGCAAAGATCATATGTATTGGGTTTATGTGGCAAGGTTTTGGTAGTGGAGGCAGGGGGGCCTGCAGCAGCAGCCTCTGTAAGAAGAGACCAGAAGCTGCCCCATATTAGATCAGAGCCAGTTCCAGCTGCCTCAAAAAGGGACCTGCTATTAGCCAAAGCTAAGCCAATGAGCAAAGTTGGTTGCACCTCTGTGAGGGCATATTTAAGAATGGGGGAAAAAACGTTGCACAACAGCAGCTGGGAGAGAGGAGTGAGAAAATGTCAAGAGAAACAACTCTGCAGTCGCCAAGGTCAGTGAAAGTGGGGGAGGAAGTGCTCCAGATGCTGGTGCAGCAGTTCCCCTGCAGGCTGTGGAGAAGACTGTGGTGGAGCAGTTTGTCCCCCTGCAAACCATGGTGTACCACGACAGAGCAGATATCCATGCTGCAGCCTATGGAGGACCATACACCAGAGCAGATGGATGTGACCTGAAGGAGGCTGCAGCCCGTGGAGAGCCCCCGCAGGAGCAGCCTCCAGGCTGTAACTGCAGCCCATGGAGAGGAGCCCACAGTGGAGCAGGAGGTCTGGTGCAAGCTGCCACCCATGGAGAACCCATGCTGGAGCAGTCTGTTCCTGAAGGATGGACCCCATGGTACAGACCCATATTGGAGCAGTTCTTGAAGAACTGCAGCCTGTGGAAAGCCCACATAGGATCTGTTCAGGAAGGACAGCATCCCATGGGAGGGACCCCATGCTGGAGCAGGAGAAGAGAGTGACCATGAAAGAGCAGCAGATGATGAAGAATTAAGGACTAACTGAAAACCCTGTTCCTCATTCCCCTGCACCGCTCGGAGGTAGAAGAAGGTGGATGGGGGGAAGGTGTTTTTAGTTTGCTTTTAGTTCTCACTGTGGTTTAACCTGGCAGGCAGCTACACACCACACAGCCGTTAGCTCACTCTCCCCCCCCAACCCAGTGGGATGGGGGAGAGAATCGCGAAAAAGGGAAAAAAAACCTCGTGGATTGAAATAAAGACAGTTTAATAGGACAGAATAGAAAGGGAAAATAATGGTAATAATAATAATAATAATGACAATAGTAAAAGAATATACAAAGCAAGTGTACACAATGCAATGCACAATGCAATTGCTCACCACCCGCTGACCGATGCCCAGCCTGTTCCCGAGCAGCGACCCCCCCTTTTCCCCGGCCAGCCCCCCCAGTTTTATTGTTCAGCATGACATCATATGGTATGGAATATCCCTTTGGTCAGTTTGGGTCAGCTGTCCTGGTCCTGTCCCCTCCCAGCTTTTTATGCACCCCCAGCCTCCTCTCTGGCAGGGCAATACGAGGAGCTGGAAAGTCCTTGGCTCTGTATAAACACTGCTCTGCAGCAACTGAAAACATCACCATTATCTTCATCAAAAAATCCAAAACACAGCATTGTGTGAACCTCTACAAAGAGAATTTAACTCTATCCCAGCCAAAACCATGACACTGTTCTAGTCTGTTATCAATATACAGTAAATTACACTAATCTCCCCTGTACTGAGTCTATTTTGCCTGCAACAGTAGCTTTTGAGTGATCTCCCTGTCCTTATCTCAACACATGAGATTATTTTTTTTTCCCCCATTGTATTTTCTCCCCCTGTCCTTCTGAGGAGGGGGAGTGAGAGAGTGGTGTGGTGGTGCTGAGCTACCTACCAATATTAAACCACCACATCATATTTGACCAATTGTGATTTATAGCAAGCATTGAATTCTTCTAACTTCTTTAATGTAATATGGGTGAGAACTAATTGGAAAGCAGAGTTATTTATTATCTAACTGACACTACTGGAAAAAATATTTCTATTGAAGATGTAATTGTTTTTGTGTATTTAATATTCCTAAGTACAAATAGGTTAATGAAGGTATTGATGGCACGAATTGAAAGAATTAACTGATATCACTTAGACATTTTAATGTTAAGAAAATAGAAGGGAAAATAGGGAAAAGTGAGTGAAATTGATTTATCCAAAATGAGACAAAAATTGTAGCTAAATTACACAAGTAAATGTTCTGGGTAAATATGTGACATCGTTATTGTTGCCAGTTTCTCTTTACATATTGCACAAATTCCATGTTACATTATTCAATTTTAGGCTAAAATTGTTCATCAGTTCTTGTGTTATGTGCATAGGGCATTACAGTTTGCTGGAAAATAATTTAAATAAACAAATAATTATGTTGGGTGAGGATGATGGTTACTGTTCCCCCAGATCTCCACCCATTGCCACCTCCCAAGTGGTGATGGTGGTGGTGGTGGTGCTGGTGGTGGTGGTGGTGGGGAAGCTGTTGAAAAGGTGCCCGTGGCAGGTGGGGGAGGAAATACACCCCAAAAACCTTGAGCAGGTCCCTGAGGAAGCTGAGACCCACTGTGGGCACTGTGCTCCTCCCAGTGGAGACCATGAGGCACTGGTGACTAGTAAATTCCTTTTTCAACATTCATTTTTGAGTAAGGCAGAAATTTGTGGCCTAAAGACCCAGAGGAGTTTTAGAAGTGTGTGCATAATGCCACAGAAAAAGGGTAATTATTAGGAATTTTATATATATATATGTAACAATTTGAACTCTATTACTAGTAAGATTTTCTGTGTTAGATATTTTGGACTAGTAGATAATAAAATATTAATCAGACTAACAATAAATCATTGGCTACTTTTTTTTTTTTTTTAAATTAATTTTATTTATCTTTTGCCCATAACAAGAATTTGAGTTTGACAGTACAGATCTGGAGCAGATTTATTCTACTGTTCAAGTCAGAAATCACTATGTTTAAATGAGAGAATTTTAGTATTAGTGTTTTGGCTTTAGCTTCAACAGATTCACATTTTTTTTCTAAATTGTTCCTTTCTGAGAATTTTGTCTCAAATAATTGAGAGTTCTTGAGGTAAACAGAAATAAAAAAAAAAAAATAATAAAAAAAAATCAAGAATTGAATGAATTTCAGAAAAAAATCCTTTTGCCTTAGATAATAGACCCATGCCCTGGACAACCTAAACTCCTAACCTGACTGAAACCCTGCTTCTAAATGAAGGCTGGGTTAGATGGTCCTCAGAGGTCCCTTCAAACCTAGAGCTCTCTACAATTTTCTGAAGGAAGATTTCTTTCTTTCTTTTTTTTTTTTCCTTTCTGTTTAGGATTAATCTACAGGTTGCCTGGTATACTTATGTATAGGAACCAAAGCTCCCTCTACCAGTTCTGCATATATTTTTTCTTTCCTTGATATCACAGTTGCTAATACTACCTTGTATCTACCTTTCCAGCATCTAAGGATGGTTTCCACTTGCAGTCTTAATTTCAATTCACAAAGGAATGTGGTATGAGCCTTCAAAAGATTTTGTGAGGAAAGAATCTTTTCCAGCTACTTCAAAAGGGCAACAAGCGCAAAATTATGTCACAATGCAGTCTGTACTTTCTTTGTGCAGGTTACCTCTAGTCATGTAGCCGTCCTTGAAATGCTGCATTTTTCTGTATTTTTTACTACATTTTGTGCATGCATTTTTTTTTTCTGTTTTTGAAAGTATATGGGGAACTTACAGTACTATTTTAGGTACTATATACATATATTTTACAGAACTCCATGAAAATTATGATTAAAGTTGATTGAATTTTAAATATATTTTACTCAAACTCAAAAATGCAATCAGCATATTTTGTTTATTTGTGTAGTTATTTATTCAATGTTGATATATTCAACAGTGTTGAAGAAAGCGATATTTAATCATTCATAAATATATTGCATAATTTATACAATGTAAATACTTCATGCCAGAGAATATATTTCTATTCTGCCCTATGCCATTACAAGGATTCATATTTATAGACATAGTTTGAAAGCTTTCAAAAAGGAAATAGAAATCTTCACTATTTTTTTTAGTCTTTGTCAAATAAAGCAGTGAGTTAACTAAACTTTTGCCTCAGAATTAATATCTTAACAAATTAAATGTTCAGATTTTCTCACATGCCTCTGAATAATCCATTCTAAAAATGTTCTTATTTTACAGAGGCATTGAGCATACACTTGGTGACAGAACACTTTATTGGATCTCAGAATAAGGATATACAACAAATTTGCGGAGAAGACATGGATCAAAGATAAGTAGGTCTTTTTTTTTTTTTTTCCAAATGGTACAGAAGTCATTTGTTGCTTCGATTAACATTTTCTGTGTCTTAAAAGACAGGTTTCCTAAGTTTACATTGTACTTTTCAGGAGTAAACAGTAAGTAAACAGTATTTATCAGTAAACTTACACATACTGTAAACAGTACGTCTGATACTTCTGTATCTCTGTATCTGATACTTTTCTGGTTTTTTTTTTTTTTTTTTTTTTTTGGTCATCTTTAAATAGGTGCCCAATGTTTCATTCATTTTTTCTGGTTTTAGAGATGTCACTTTTTTTTTTTTTTAAACTCTCGGTTGCTTTATATGTAGTAAAGAGTGCTGTTTATGTATTATGCCAAATTAAACCAGGAGAACTGTTCTGTCAGACTGACTGCTCCTAGTGGAGTATGAAAACTTTCTGTAACACATTTCCCTCCATAAACATCAAAGGAGAACTTCTTTTGCTTTGCAGCAGATTGAAAAGTAGCTGAGAAGTGAACAATATGTTTATTCCAACTGGCAGAATGTTTTATTTGAAATCTACCAGCTTCATGAATAAGGTAAGACGTAGATGCAACGTGCAAGACAGGAAGATTCACTAAAAATATATATAGCATTCAAACTTATACTGACATATCAGCACTTAAAAACTAATTGTTTATTCTGGGCACCTTTTATTCTGCCAGTTAATGTTTAAAAAACATAAGCTTTATACTACACTAATGTTTCTGTTTTTAGAACCAGAGTTTCTAGACTTAAGGAGGAATTCACCTGGTGCCATAGATATTTATGTACAAGTTAATCCGCTGGACTACTTATACAATTGTTGGGGGAAGAGGAAAGGGTGCCACTTTCAAAACTCACCTACAAAGGTAGATGTCTACTGTACTAATGAATCTGCCCTAGAAATACCCAGAAAAACAAACAGGCTGTTTACATGTGTGATCTCATATATAAGTTCAGGTTCAAGATGGGATTGCTGGTGTAGGTGGTTCTCACATTTCTTCTGTATATATTGTAGTTCTTCTTTTCTACCATTAGAAACTTTAACAACTTCAATTGGTTTGATTGACTAGATCTTACACAACATTTGTACCTTTTAACTTCAGTCTGTTACCACTACTACTTTTCTTCCACTTCTGCTACTTCTGTGAAATTCCATAAATATTTATTTGAAGATGAAAGTGCCAAATCTACCAGAAAAGTCAAGGTACTTGAGAAAACAAATGCTCACTAAATACTAAAAGTATTTATACCAGTAAAACTAAATACTAAATACTGAAATCAAAATATTTTTCATAACTATTATTTTTTTTTCTAAATGACAATATCTGATAACATTTATAACTTTAATTTGAAAGTTACCAAGTATTCATCAAAGGAATGGTGATTATTTACTCAATTATGTGTAGTAGAGCAAAATATACCATAAGCTAAAATTTTCAAGTTGTGTTATGAAAGTCATACTTTTGGGAATACAGTTTATAAAGCATTTAGCATTAAAGAAAACAAAAACAAAAGCAAAAACAAAAACAGAAACACCTCCCAAGGATAATTAGTAACAGAATCTGAGTTGGAGCAGTATTGGACCATTCTGAAAATCATTCAAATTAAGCATTTAATAAAAAGTCTTGCTATTCAGAATTATTACTTACCACCATCTTTAAAATACAATTTCCCAATACAATTGAAGAAGCTGGTTTCTTCAGATGTGTAAATATTAATTTAAGCATCTCAAGCTAAACATCTTACTTTATGGTCTCTTGTTTGAAAATATTGTCCTATACATTTACTTATTACTCCCAAGTATGATGTTGCTGTTCAAAGTCAACATGTTAGTCAGAATAATGTTTGCTGTGGAGCAGAAATAAAAATGGAAGAGAATACTGTTCTCATGTTTAACCAAACAGACTTTTTTTGGTTATACAGTAAAAGTAAATAATAAAATGAAGCAAGGCCAATCAAAATATAGCATGTTGTGCAGATCTTGGGAAATGGAAGCAGGATTTTAGCAGAACTCTTGTACAGAATCACACATTCCATTTCACAAGTTCTGTCTGATACCTCCTGCCATGATTGTCTTAGCTTTCTGGATGCAATATTCTAGGATGTAATTTATAATGATGAAACACTTGCCGTTGGAAGTCAATACTATTAGGGCTTGAAATAATAATATAAAACATACATACATGAATGGTAAAATATATATCTCTGAACTAAGAATCTAGTTTATTTCATCTGAATATTCTAACTTCTGTCACTTTGATACTGGTTTTGCAGTTAAAATACTCAATTCAAACACCCACTGACTGAAGACAATTTTAATCTTTTACATGGTCCTTCAGAAGTATTCTGCAATATTTGACTTTGGTTTAAATATTCATGTTGTGCATTTATATAAGAATACATTAGAGGGAAGCAATTTCATCTTCAAAATGTACACAAATTTGTAATTTAATATTTAAAAACAACTCAGAAAGTATATCTTATTATTTTCATCAAACTTTTTATTAAATATTCACTGAAACAGTCAATGAATTTTCTGGGTAGTTTGCCTCTGCTCTGCTTCTTATTCGGTAGATGTTTCTTTGGGTCAACTTATCCTCTTTCTCATGCCTTTGAACAAGTTACTCCTTGGTTGTTCATTGTCTCCAATGTTTTAATCAGCCTTAATATAGCCCATTGTACCAATTAAATTGTTATTGCTATCAGTTCCATTCAGCATTGCTGGCTATCTTAGACTTCATATAAATTTGTCCTCTCTACCATCACTGGGAAATGGCTTAACTGTGATGCTTTTTTGTCTATTATTTGATATGTTTACGTAACACCAGTGGGGAAA
>VXAL01000434.1:4303-15496 GCA_013399475.1 Chauna torquata | reverse complement strand
AAAAAAAAAAAAAAAAAAAAAAGTCTGTTCTGTTTGACATAAACTATTTTGAGTTAAACTGGGTTGCTGAAAAGCCTCTGCAGATATCTCAGTTTACAGATAAGCGAGCCTGAAACAAGCTTTTTCACAGATTTCTGTGGCTCTGTCCACTTACGGCATGTGAGTCTAAGTAATATTCTACTAGAATAAGGTCAGTGAAACAGACATGGAGTTTATCTTCTAATGTGAAAACAAAACAAAACAAAACAAAACAAAACAAACAAAAATTTTTCTAGGAGAATATAGGAAACTTTCTTTTCCAGACTGAAAGATATGAAGTCTTAAAGAACCATGTGTTTGTATTATCTTATTGGTGAGATTATATGTAAGAAAATCTGATCTGTGTAGAAATGTGGTAGAGCATAGGTGACTGAAAATTCATCTCAGCTAAATATGCATAAAGGTGAAAAAATAACTCTGTCTGGGTGAATAGAAAATCCTCTGCAGGCTTAATAGAAGGAACTGTAATATGATTGATATATGTGGTCTGTATAAAAGGCATGCATATTCATAGAGATTTCACTCACCAATAGTATCATCTCATGTGTCAAAATCTTCCATTCATATTGAAGAATGTATTCCAAAACCAATCAGCAACTTGCAACAGATTTCATAGAACCTGAAAAAAGGAGCAGGGGGAGAATAGCAAAAGTTAACAGCTTGGTGATCCATGGTATCCTGAGTTTTACCACAGTCTAACTGCTATTTCAACACGTACTCGTCATAAAATGTCATCAGTGACTTCTAGATGAAAATGTAATCCTAACCTTTGTCCTGCACCTATTATCGACTGAAAGATTTCTTCTGTGCTGAATGATTCCCCAGATTTCCACCTTTATCCTAAACTTTTCTCTCTGCTAAACAGTGACTCCAACAGTAAAGAACAATGAATAATACCCTTAATCAGCAATTTCTCATGAGCCTCTCCTAACCCAAAATGTAAACTGAGCCCTCTGTTTTAACCAAGACCTTACTCATCCAAACCATTTTCTCACTTCTTCTGTGTAGGATGGCCTATTTTAAAGGGAATTATGGAGACAATTCAAATTCAGTGAATAGGAAGATTAAGTGTATCACTGTTGCAAACATTTTTTAAAAAAGCCTGTCTCTGAAAACAACTTGCGCTAAAACATCGAACATATTTACCTAAATATGAACAACAGTATTTGCAAAATTGGCTTGACTCTTTGCTTATGTGAAACTGGTCTACATGATGCCTACCTATTTTTTATGAAGTAGACATATCAATTTTTAAGTTATTTCTTAAAAAATATATATAGTCTCTATTTAAAATTGTACTCTTGAAAGAAGCCTCAAGTTCCACATCAGAAAGAAAATGTATAAGACTTTGACAAGACTGAATACAACAGGAGAGAATATGGTAGATGTTTATTTACCAGCTTTTTAAATTCATGTGAAAGTGATGTGGATTATTTAAATAAATAAATAGATAAATTGTCTGCCAAAATTGTAGGTATACAAACAATGTGAGATATAATGAAAGTAACTTACTCTGCTCTGTAGAAGGATTTCAAAACTCAAATATTAACAAAGTCAGTGTAAAGTAAAAGAATTAGCTCTTCAGGTTGTGTATTTCATGGACTGGAAAATGCTGCTTGAATGTTCATTAGTCTAAGTAAAGGGATCTTAAGTTACAACTGCTTGTAATGAACAGTTGATGTAGAGAATCTTCTATGCAAACAAGAATTTCTTCCTTACATCGGTATCTCTCTCCTGCCCTCTAAGTTTCAGCAATGCACGATTAAAATACNACAGAAGAAGAGATTTCTCTCACCTTAACATGTATGGCAAAAGAGTTCTTGCCTTCTGGAAGGGTAGATCCTGAGCCATAGTGGAGAATAGGTGAGGAATTCCCAAGACTTTAACTGATCGCATCCTTTCCCTAGCACCGGAAGTGTCTGAATCTCTTTTACAGAGATTATTGTTCTTCAGTCACAATGCCAGTTCTGATGATGGAAATGAAGATGCTGTTCACTCAGGTACTGGAAAGAGATCTCCTCAGGCTTTTATCTCCTGGCCGTGCAGAGCCACTAAGGCTGCTGCTCCATGCTGTTTAGATGCAGTTAGCACCCACTCAGTCCGCCTGCTGTCACCTCATGTGTTAGCACGTTGTCTGCCAAACAACAGCTCTGCACCAGATGCTGCAAACCAGCCAGGGAGTAAGCAGTGAGAAGAGGGGAGAGAGAGATGTGCAACAGCAATGTTCCCTACACCTCCTCTAGTGAACGAGTGGAAACGTGGGATGGACTAATCCAACACATTCTGCCAGCAAAGCACAGCCCCATGCTTTCAAAAGCTCTAATTTGAAGCAGGACAACTGAGAATCAGAACATCTTTGAAAAAGCCATGGTAAATAATCTCCCAGATGCAGTGAGATCAAGCCTCCTCAGAGTGAAGACTTACAGGTAAGAAGAGAAAGCAAATCTCTTCAGAGAAAACCTTCCCCTACACTGTAAGGCAGCTGTCCTCCACTGCTTGATGAATGCATCCTGCCAGTTGCTAATATCCTCAGCTTCCACCAGATCGAGTAGATTCTTGTAGGATCAATAAATAAATATGACAGCAAAACATTAAGTTATTTTATTTCCAAAACTGTAAAAAAGCTGTTTAACCTCCATTCCACTCATCTTCTCACTGCTAGTTTCATTCTTGCATTTTCTGCCTAAAATAGTTTAGCCTGCTTCCCCCTCCTCCCCGCTTCCGCCGCCTCCTTTTTTATATTTGCTGCTTTCACATCGTTCCCCTAGATTCTGATCCCTGGCTTTCTTTCAGCAGGACTGTTCTAAGACAGAACTATGAGTTCACTTAGAATAGGCAAATAGTAGTTACAACAGAAATCTTGAAGTCAGATAGGCACTTTGGAGATCTTTAAAGAAGTTTCTTACAAAGACCTCACATAGTCAATACGTAAAAAATCTCACATTCTTTTCCTCTGGCTTATTTCTATTTTAATTTAGGAGTGATGTTTGTTTAAATAGGTAAAGACCAAATAAAAAAAATATTAAATGCAAACTTTCTTGAAGCTTTGCCTGCATTTCATAAGCTGAACAGCTTCTGGAAGAGGTGAAATGGCAAGGCTGGAGGTGTGGCATTGCTGTTGGCAAACTGAGAAAAATTCATCTGCCCATGCAACTTGAATTAAGAAAATCTGCTTCTTTCACAGGAGCTGACTAGTAGTTATAGGGTGCAAACACATAAAATATGTAGGCTTTTAACTAACCTTAAACACATATTTATTAACTTGAGAGTTATGACTGAGAATTCTGACAGATGACCCCAAAATCATGTAGCAATGTACTGGGTTTACGTGGTAAAGGTTTGGTAGCAGGGAGGCCACAGGGGCGGCTTCTGTGAGAAGATTCCAGAAGCTGCCCCATGTCAGATAAGAGCCAGCTCCAGCCAACTCCAAAAGGGACGCGCCGCTGGCCAGACCTGAACCAATGAGCGATGTTGTTTGTGCCTCTGTGAGACTATATTTAAGAAAGGGGGAAAAAGAACTGCTGTGCAACAGCAGCTGGGAGAGAGAGGAGTAAGGAACAGCCCTGCAGACACCAAGGTCAGTGAAGAAAATGGGCAGGAGGTGCTCCAGTCGCCAGAGCAGAAGTTCCCCTGCGGACCATGGTGAGGACCATGGTGGAGCAGGCTGTCCCCCTGCAGCCCATGGTGTACCACAGTGGAGCAGATCTCCACGCTGCAGCCCATGGAGGAGCCCATGGAGGAGCAGGTGGATGTGGCCTGAAGGAGGCTGCAGCCTATGGAGAGCCCCCGCAGGAGCAGGCTCCGGACCGGACCTGTAGCCCGTGGAGAGGAGCCCATGCAGAAGCAGGTGATCTGGTGGGAGCTGCCACCCGTGGGGGACCCATGCTGGAGTAGTTTGCTCCTGAAGGATGGACCCCATGATCCGGACCCATATTGGAGTAGCTCTTGAAGAGCTACAGCCTGTGGGAAGCCCATGCAGGACCCGTTTGGGAAGGACGGCATCCCATGGGAGGGACCCCACGCTGGAGCAGGGGAACAGAGAGCGACCATGAAGGAGCGGCAGAGATGAAGCGATATGGACTGACCACAGCCCCCATTCCCCGTTCCCCTGTGCCGCTTGGGGGGAGGAGGTAGAAGAGGGTGTTTGTGGGGGGAAGGTGTTTTTAGTTTGCTTTTAGTTTCTCACTGCTCTAGTTTGCTAGTTATAGCAATAAATTATATTAATCTCCCTATATTGAGTCTGTTTTGCCCATGACGATAATTAGTGAGTAACCTGCTTGTCCTTATCTCAACCCTTAAGCCCTTGTCCATCATATTTTCTCCCCCTGTTTCTTTGTGGAGGGGGAGTGAGCGAGCAGTTGTGGTGGAGGTTGGCTGTTTAGCTGGGTAAAACCACCACAAGCAAAAACTTGTGTTCCTTCTTACCTACATCTCCCTGTGCTATTGAAGTTATATTCCTATAGCTCATAGAAATTACTTAGTCCACCTGAAAGCGTCCTGTGTG
Source organism: Chauna torquata (assembly GCA_013399475.1). Lineage (NCBI taxonomy): Eukaryota > Metazoa > Chordata > Aves > Anseriformes > Anhimidae > Chauna > Chauna torquata. The sequence goes on along the minus strand of VXAL01000434.1, from coordinate 10,953 downwards.
ATTTTCTTTTAGAATGATAAAGAATCCTCCACAGTTTAAAAATAGCGCATTCTTGATTTACCTGCAGTAATATGAGCTGCTGGAAAAATTGATTGTATATTCCAGTCCTGATCCTTTCAACATATATTGAAAAGCAAAACGAAAATTAGGATTCAGCAAGTAACAGCAGCCTAAAATTTTACTGGTTTTAACCTGCGTCACAAGACTACACATATAGTTTATTGCACACCTGAGAACTTTACAATAGCAAACATCACAATCTGCTTAAGTTGCCAGCTAGAGAACCTGGGGCATGAGTTACGACAGACAAGTGATTTCTTGTGCAAGTTTCAATGTATCAGCAAGCATCATACAAACCATGACAGCTATGAATGAAATGGATTTTCAGTGTGTATATGACATGTTATGTACACAAAGGATGCTTACACCATATGCATGAGGTGAAAAAAAAGTGTTACTCATATTTATCTAACTACTTATCTCCAAAGATAACTTCATGTAAGGCAAGTAGAATATAACTCTTTCTGTGAGTGAAACTGAAGTGGGACTCGAGACAGGAGTTGAATTCCTTGATCAGTCTGTCTGCCCATATTACTATCATTAACTCTTTTAGATCCCCATTTACAAATTGGAAAAGATAACTTAATTTAGATATTTAGATTACATCTTCTTAATGGCACAGACCTGGAATATTATAAATTATCTCTTGCTATAGGTTAAGAAATAAACACGCAACCTCATCGTCCTGCCTTTCTTACCTTGTTTTCCTTGTCTAGACCAACAGTTAGCAACCTCTACTTGTACAGCACCTAGCACGAAGTGATTCTGGGGAGTGGCTACAGCAAGAATTACTGTAGTCATAATGATAATAAATGAACAAATAAACCCACCGTTGTCTATGTCCTTCCAGTGGTAAACTAATTGCCACCAGTTTGAACTAGATTATACAGTCTTTTAATTTATTTACTTATTTACTTATTTACTTATTTATTTTCCTGTAGAACAACTCCAATTTTTCTTGAAGCTAAAAATTCTCAAGAAGACTTTATGTCACTCAGTCCCTCTCTTCAGCCTCTCTTTTCTCTATTCCCTGTCTAGAAGATGAATAAATGGACTACCATTAATGTTTTTTATTTAATTTTAATTCTTGAAACAAATTCTTGTGACTAACCTGAATGCAGAAGCTGAAAGACAAGGCCAAGTTATTTCATATCTACTATCTGTACAGAACAGATTTTTGCTGCCTAGTTAAACTGGTCCTGTGGTACTATAACAATTTCAGCAATGTGTCTTTATTCATTGAATTCTCAGCAGAATAGGGAAAAAGAAAATTACAGCATTAGCTACATCTCATTTACATTTGTAAGGAACAATTTTGAAGTTCAAAACAGTTATGTTCATAAACATGATTTTCCAGTACCCGAGAAGAGATCCCCGGAGATTCCTTTAGTGCTCTAATAAATGCCATATGTATTAGGACCTGATTATGCACTTATTTTGCCATGCAGTTCACCGATGTTATCATTACTAAACCAACAATAAACCTGCTATTTCCATTAGAGTGTATTTTTATTCTAGTAAAAAAAATGTGATGAAAGAAACATTTACATCATGAAAGAAAACATTCCAGCTTTTAAATTCTGTTTTGAGGTCTTGGTGACCTCTGATAAATATTCATCTCAGTTGCATGAAGGCACACAACAAATACCTGGGTTTCAGAGGGGGAAAAAAAGAAAGCTCTTCATTTAACAGAAGTGAAAAAAAAAGAAAAAAAGTCTGTGAAGACATATTACCATTTCTCAAAAAATTAAAAATTAAATGGAACAAATATAACAATTGTTAGCTACAACTGACTGAATCAACCACTTCTTCAAATCCATTCATTACATTGTCTTTAGGGTGGCTCAAGTCTCAAGTCACAGCCTCAATAATGTATGTTAACTGTTAACTGTTTATCAAGTGTAAATAATTAATGAAATTGAATTTGCCTGCTTTAGGCTGTTTAGCTGTCCATGTTATTCAAGATAGCTTGGTATAGTAGGATGCAGACTTTACAAATGGAGCAATTCAGGCCAGAAGGGAATATTCTCAAATGTGGTCATGCCTGTAGATAGAACTGTTTTGCTGTTTCTACTTTGGCTCAGCGTGTCATCAGCCTGCAAGAGACGTGGTCTGTGCTGTGCTAATTCTGCTCTTTAGAACCAAAGCATTTTCCAGCAGCAGATCAAAAGCTGCAACTCACTTGGATCATGTGAGGTTGATCCTCTCTCCTAGAGCAAAACATGGCTTGTGCTATGTGGTGTAGTTTTCCAAATGCCCATGTTGAGGGACCTAACTCAGAGATGACAAAATAAAGAATATGAGTTGAAAGTTTTACCTCGTTTTGCAACTTGTGTTACACCCACATCACATGACTGGAATTTGTCCCCTTCCCTGACCTTCACCCCCTCTCTGTCCGCATCTTTCCTCATACTAAAAACTGGGTGAAATAATTTTTCCAGTGTAACATTTGTACGGTGTATGGCATAAGTGAAACCAGCCCTAGCTGGACAATCCAAGGGTTTTCCCTTCACTACATCAGTAGTAAGGAATAAATTTCTGTCTCATCTATATTGTGTCTGTATGGTATGCACTATTGTTTTCATCCATTTTTTCCCCCAGTTTCTTACTCTGCAGTTTCAGACTAAAATCTTGTATATGCAGAAAGCAGCCTACAACTCATTATAATAGCCAACAAACCATGAAAATGGAGAAGAAAACAACANGAGAAGGAGAAGGAGAAGGAGAAGGAGAAGGAGAAGGAGAAGGAGAAGGAGAAGGAGAAGGAGAAGGAGAAGGAGAAGGAGAAGGAGAAGGAGAAGGAGAAGGAGAAGGAGAAGGAGAAGGAGAAGGAGAAGGAGAAAAGACTACCCTCTTCTTGAGTCTCCTCCCCAGGAGCAGCCTTGAAGCTAGCGCACCCAACCTTCATGCCAAGACAGAATACCAGACAAAATGCATTCTTAAAGAGCCTGTTTATCTCCTTAGGACAACTAGCAAATCCCTCCCAGTGATATCAAATCATACTGCTGTCACTGTTGTCATATCAAATCATACTGACCCAGGTGATAAAAAAAAAAATACATTCTACTTTGGAAGTGGTTTGCTGCTTAGCAAGCAGCAGTAACGCACATCAGATGCACTAAATGGACTAAATGCCATCAGGTTTTCAAGAAAAGGCACCTTGGTAAGTGGTTTTCTTGATTCTTAAGGGATCCCCAGTCACAAAAGCACTCTGGAGAAATAAACTTTTCAATGTATGCAAAGAAGAGGGAAGATTCATTCATAAGGCAAGTAATAACTAACAAATGAGATTCAGCTTTGTCACTCTTATACAAAGCCTTTCAGAGACCATTACTTAATCTGAATATAACCATCTGCCCACCTATAAAGTGGGAGTCATGATCTGAGCTTGATACAATGATTTTGTGTCTGCAGGACTGTTTTGGCTAGGCGTGAACTTCTTATCAACAAAAGAAAGGGACCCTACTCAAAACAGACATGAGTTTCTTTCTTTATTTTTGTTTACTTGCTTGTCTTGATTTTAAGTTTCCCATAGGAAAACCACCACCACCACCATGACCATCACCACCACCAGAACAATGTCTGTGTAAAAGATGCATGAAACTTAATTTGTTACCTTACTTTGGTATTTTTTCCTCCCCCAGAAATAATATTTCCTGACTATTTATCATCATACAGGGTTGGCAAGGGCACACTTAAGCTTCACTCTGTGTCCACTGTGCAGCCACAGACCCTCCTTTCTGATAGCAATTATCACTAGCCACCTCATCCCAGCCAGCAGCATGCACTTGGGTGGAGCACTGTAACAAACAGGGCTAAAGCTGTGTTATCAGAAGTTGCATCATCAGGAAAGGATGCCTTCCCCACTGCCTGCTGGTTTTGAACCTGTCTTTGGTGTCCTGTACCTGGTTTTTGTGGTCCTGTACCTGGTTTTTGGGCTCCTCAGGACAAGAAGGCAAGTCCAGCAGAGGCCGCCAAGTGCGGTTAGAAGACATGATGTCCAGGAAGAGATGGAGAGAGCTGCATTTATTCAGCCTGGAGAAACAAAGGCTAAAGGGGAGATATTACTGTTGTCTACAGCTAAGACATAGTTATTTTTCTCCAAAAGAATGATCCAGGTTACACAAATTGATTCAAGGACCTAGAGCCATATGTGGGACCTTTGTACTGAATAGCTCTTGCTGGATTTTCCATCCATTACTCTGTCAGGTCACCTTAACAACAATTCTGAGGCAAGCTCAAGTGTTTCACAATTAGTGGATTAAGGCACTAGACTGAACATGAGCTGTATTCCCATCCCTGACTTAATGGTGCATTGGAAACTCTTTCAGTCTCTGTTTTCCTTTCACTATTGTCCCTCTGGCTCAGTTCAGATGTAAGCTACTCAGAATAAGAGATGCTTCTTTTAAAAGGCTTTGTGTGCCCTTTAGCACATTGCAGAAGCCTTATGATTAAAGCAGCAGAGACAAGAAAATGGTTACACTGGTAGGACTGAGTCCAAGACCATTTCAATGACAAACAAAGTGAAGCAGGATGTTTCATTTATTCTCTATTGCCATACTGGGCTTAAAAAATGAAATTAAATAAATAAATAAATAAAAAAGACAGAAGGGCCTCATATATTCCATAAAATTCATTATTGTTTCTGATGCAGAGGTCTCTTTGACTAAACACATAGATGTGGATCCAGTGCATCATATTAAATCAAACATCCCTGACATTTTAATTAACTCGTACTTCATGAGATAATGTAACATAAATACGAATGATGCTGAAAAATGCATAATATTCTAATTATCGTAAGGAACAATTGCTTTTCAATTAGCTGACCAGAAACTAAGTATCTCCCTTTAAAAATCATTCTTTTCTTTTCAATAATGCAGTCATTTATGTAGATATGAGATATTTTTAGACTAGAAAAGAAGACAAACTGTGTTGCCAAGTGCAGTCTATAAAACAAGTTTACAGAACCGTGACTTTTCTAGCTTTGTTGCAGGAAACTTTTGTATCAAGGGTCCTCTTGCTCTGCTAGCTTAAAAAAATGCATAAAGCCAGAATACTTTGAATCCATGACCTATTGTACTTTAATGTTGATGCTTCAAACCTTCTGACTTCTTTTTTTAAATTTTTGGTAAGGAGAAAGGACAGCCGAATCAGCCCAGCTCCTCTATGTGAACCACGGGAGCTTCACTGTCTTCTTAGGACAATTCAGTGGTATGAACCATCATGCCTAGGCCAGTTGTCTCTTTTGAGCATTGATACAGTGCAATGCAGCAATGGCTATAGCTTATCTGCAGAGAGTAAACACACCTATTGGATGTTAAGTAATTAAAAAAAATCATGAGAAGAAAAAACACCACAAATTATAATCTTGGCTTTAAATCACGGTTTGTAATGCTGCAGAAAAAAATGGATCATTTCTCTTCTTGAGTCTCATAGTTTAAAAATTTCCCTGAGTTTCTCTCTAAATATGATGATCTGAAATACCGCAAAGAAAGGTGAGCTGACCAAGGTTATATAATCACTACAGTCCAAAAGATGAAATGTCTTAAACTCAGGCATATCCATTAGTCATGAGGGTAGTCCTGCTGAGCTGTATTATTTAGCTGCTGCATGGAGTGAAGCATCTAGGTCAATTCTTACAAGACAGAGCTCTCTGCAGCTCCTCTGAGCAGCAGCAGAATCTTTCACACAGTAAAGCTTCTAAGCAAATTCAAATTAGAAACACCAAAGCTCATTTTTAATTTCCATTTTAAAAAGGAAAGAAGTTGAGAAAAGATATATCAAAACCTTTTCCTGATGTCTTTGAATCCTGTGTTCTAATCACTTGTTTATGTGTGGCAAGGATATTACAATGGGAAAATTCAGACAAAAGAGACAGCTCCTGAAGTCCTCCCAGGACAGTATTAGAGGATGACTTAACTGTTACCTACTAGATCTCCTTTTAAATAATCAAACCACAGATAAAATAACAGTTGGAGATAGGATATTGCAGATAAACTTACTTTCATTAGAATAATCTTATTTAAAAAGCAGATTTTTAACCAATAAAATAAAAAGGGAAAAATAAATAAATAAATAAACTGTTAACAGATTACAAGCAAAGCATCCACCTTCAGCATTATTCCATAAGAACTGAGTATCCTATCTGATGAAGTCAACCTTTTTTAAATGTAATTGATTAAAATTCAGAACTTCTGTCCTGCTTTAGTTATGAAATTACTGTGGTAAAAGTAATGAGATGGCAGTGAAAATCTTCCTAATTGCTCCAGAACAGTTGCTGACTTCATATTTAATTGTGCCTTGTCCTCTCTGTTCTGGTCTGAACTTTCCTGCGGACTTTGCATGGTGGAGGCAGTTTGAGTCACAGGGAATGGATGGGATCTCCCAGTGACGGAGGGAAACAGAGGATGCAAAACTCTTACTCAGTGACAAATTTGTCACCATTTCCAGACATAAATTGTCCTCATTTACCTGAGAGATCTTGGATGTCACTTTCAGTTCAGGTTCTTCCCTTTCCTTTCCCTTTCCCTTTCCCTTTCCCTTTCCCTTTCCCTTTCCCTTTCCCTTTCCCTTTCCCTTTCCCTTTC
>VXAL01000433.1:10208-26400 GCA_013399475.1 Chauna torquata | reverse complement strand
AAACCAACTTTTAACTTTAAAACATGGTCTGCACAATCGTTCTTGCTGAGGTAGTGCTTGGATGAAATCCCCAAACAAAAGGATTAAGACTTTGATGTGACTTTCTTAAATGTAAACCTTTAAAAGCATTGAAATGCCAGGCCCTTGATAATGTTCTGATCAGTTTCTTGGCATGCTGTCACTTACAGCTCTTCATCTTCTAGCCTGGTTTTATCCAACACCACGGGTGTCTGATAATCTTAGTGTTTATGTAATAATGTATAAAATAATCCATCTCATTCACATTTCACTCCTGTATTTCACTGTAACCTTCTCAATTCTCATTCAAAACAAATCATTTTATCTTAGCTTGTAAAAAGTAAGTAATAGTAGGAAAACTGTAGGGAGAATTGTAGTTTCTTCTTATTTTTGCTTATATGTGCTCAAATATATTCTGTTAAATGGACTTTACACTTGCAGTATAATTTCAGTGTTTAATTGACATATGATATAGTTCTTTACATTTCTGAGAGGAAAAATAATTACTTCATCAGCTGCTTTACCTTCTTGTTGGTCAGTGCAAGTTCGACATTGTATTTGGTGTTTTTCTCAAGTTCTGTGGCTACATGACAATTTTTTTTCTTTTAATGCCACAGCAATCTAAGAAATAGAGGAAGCTCACTTTGTGATATTGCCATTCTCGTAGTTGACATCATGCATGGTTTGGAGCCACAGACAATTGAATCAATAAATCTGTTGAAATCTAAGAAATGCCCGTTTATAGTAGCTCTCAACAAGGTAAGATAGCTTTTCACTCTAATAGTATGTTTTTATACTCTAATAAAGTATTTTGCATCTGACAATTTTCAGTTTACTTTCATGAACTTGAATTGTTTTTGCAAAGACTGAAGCAGTGGTTATTAGATCCTTTCTGTTGCATTTTTGACATCCTCAATACCCCAGTTGCCTTACAGGAGCTTTGCAGAACAATCTAGCAGTTTGTCTCAGAGTTCTTACTGATAAACTTATCTTAAATAACTTTGGCGTATGGTTCACACTTCTGGAAGTTGTAATTTAATTTTTTTCTTATGCATACTTGCATAGACTTGTGCAGTTACATTTTCTTTTTATAAAATTGAGAGACAAACTTTGTCTTTAAAAAGTCCTATTTTATTTTAGCGACTGATACTTGTTAGTTTGTGACTTAAAGACAAGCTGGCATTTAGTCTCATTGAACGCTAATATTTGATCACTGGTGGGCAATATTTCAGGCTCTGCAGTATTAGATGATAAAGCTGTTTATTTTCAGCCTTGTTGGTAGAAATGCCTTGCATAAGAAATGGTGGTGGTAGAGCTGTTTGTATTTGTGATGACTTATGAATTATAATGAGGAGATTACTCATGTATAATGACTTTGGATGCTCCTTGACATGCTGACAGAGAACTTGTAAAAGGGTATTCATGTGCAGTGTAAAAACTGCAGTATGCTTTCAAAAATGAAATGACTATTAAGATTAAAGGTTGCTGGAACCAAGGAAACCGTTATCTCATTACTGAAAATGTCTGTTTTTTTTTTTTAAACTATTGGATGGAGAGATAAGGCCTACCGTGTGCCTGAGATTAAAGAGCCAAAAGTTCTTGCATTTCAAGTTACAGTCCAGTCACTTAGTTCATAATCCATTTTCCAAAGATACAGTTTTGAGTTGTACAGCAAATGTAATAGTTCCTTGGAGTAAGTCCAGCTTGCTTTGAAAGCTTACTCAGGGAAGTCTGTCTGAAGTATGCAGTTGTGTGTTTTGAACAACCCCAGCCTTCTCTGTAGCAGCATGGGAAAGGGTTCAAATTCACCAGTAAGTTTTGAAAAGTCTTTTTGAAAAAAGAAGGCGCTCATTTTACAGAAGAAAAAAAAAAAAACTCATGTTTTTGTGTATGTGAAGCTATACATAGGTCTCTTTTGTCTGAATGTTTTATCTTAAATTTGATGTAATTAATGTGTATAAACATTTTGCATATGAATCTAAGTTATTATAGTTTGAAATTTGAATATCTGAAGTAGTATTGCTGTCCTGATGTACTGTCTGACGTTGGGTAAATACATAGAGAGAAATAATGCAGTTGAAGCAAATAGATTTAATTTCACTACTGGAGCAAATGGATAGCTAGCTATGTTGGCTGGTAAAGTATTTCTCACAAATTGTGGCATAAGCGTAAAGATGCCCTTTAGGTTGCAGAAGATGATATATTACTGTATTTTCAAGATTGATAGGTTATATGACTGGAAAAAAAGTCCAGACACAGATGTAGCTGTGACTTTAAAGAAGCAGAAAAAGAATACAAAAGATGAATTCGAAGAACGTGCAAAAGCTATCATAGTGGAATTTGCGAAACAGGTAGGTTGGAATATTCAAGCTTCTTCTGTTAATAGAAGTGGTAGTAAAGATGATGTGTGTGGATGTGGTGTTTTTGGTCTCTTTTGACACATTGGTGTTTACCACACATAAAACAAACTTTGTTGTTAAATCCAGCTCTTTTAACTGCTCCATCTTTGGAGCGCTAGTTTGGAGAAAAGTAACAGCTAATTGCTGTGCATGGTCAGTGAAGTCATGAAGAGCAGATCAAGTTCTCTGTCCCTATTCTTTCCCTCTTTGGGAATTGCCTGAGGGAATCCCATCTGTCCCTTGTTCCGTTGGACACTGGCAGGGCATGAGTCGCACTGATTCTGGGAACATCTGTTGGTGACATACTGTGGCATCTAGAAGCTACATGTGGTAACTTGCTTTGTAGGGTTACCCCATTCTGCATCCAAGTGTGGGTTGAAGCTACGTGTTCCATAGTATACTGTCAGTAACAAGTTATTTTATTTTTTAATTTTAATTTGAAAAACACAGTAGTGGTTGTCTGGGACTGAATGTTGCTGTTAATACTGGTGTGTGTGTGTGTGTGTGTGTGCATGTATATATTTTTCCCAAAGTAACTATTAATCCTGATTCCAGGGCTTGAATGCTGCCTTGTTTTATGAGAATAAGGATCCCCGCACTTTTGTTTCTCTTGTACCTACCTCTGCTCACACAGGGGATGGCATGGGAAGTCTGATAGCTCTTCTCGTTGAGCTAACGCAAACTATGCTGACCAAGAGACTGGCTGAGTGTCAGGAACTGAGAGCTCAAGTCATGGAGGTAATTCAGCAGCTATTCTTTCAGATTCACCTAGAAATTTCTCCCTGCCCTGCTCCCTTCTATCTTGCTTATAAATAAAAAAGAGAGGTGTTTAAATGGGGAGTAACTTTTTTTCCCTCCCCCCCCTTTCATTCAGGTTAAAGCGCTGCCAGGCATGGGCACTACCATAGATGTTATTTTGATTAATGGACGCCTGAAAGAAGGAGACACCATTATTGTTCCTGGGGTAGAAGGTCCTATAGTAACTCAGATTAGAGGTCTGCTGCTGCCACCTCCTATGAAGGAGCTACGAGTTAAGGTATGGAACCTGGTTAGTGTATTGACATGCAGAGAACATTTAGAACCAGAAAAAAATCAAGTTTTGAGAAAACTGAGAATGTAGTAGAAATCAGTTATAGCAGCAGTATCTAAGGATGACTTACAGGGGAAGGCAGTGCATATCTAGTGTTATTGTGAATCTACAGGCGTGTAACTGTTGGTGTGTCTGTTATAACAGCAGCAAAGGAAGGTACCAAGGAGCTCCCTTGCGGTGCGGATTAAGATGTGTACGCTTTAACAAGGGATTCAAGTGCGTGGCTAGGTGTGAGGAGATACCCATCTTACATAGAAATTAGAGTGTACTAGTATACTTCTAGACTTCTGAGTTAAAATATGTATTATTAAAGTGTTTTCTGTAACAGAAAGCATATACACTTAAATTTAAGAAAACTGAACGAATGAGTTTCTAGGAGTAGTTGGTGAGTGGTGATGACCAGGACCTCTGCAGAATTTATACTCTCTTGTCATTTTCAAGAGTGTTGGAGGTTTTGCTGCCCTAGTTTTAATAGACTAAAGTGTTTGGCAGTCTAATATAGCTACAGGGTAGGACATTTGCCTTGAACAACCTTAAGTCTGATGTCTTGCTCTGGACTTCAGCTTTACAGTAATAACTTGATAATTGCTAGAGAGTGACTTCTAGAATATTGACTTCTATGCCTAGGTTACATCCTCGGCTTTGTTGGAAACTGTTGAATATATTCTGCTTACTGTGGGGTATGAACTGTGAAAGCACTTCTGTCCATTTGCTTCCCTTTATTTAAAGCAGAAGATAAACTGGTGTGTGAAGCTGTTATGGGACTTTTTTTTTTTTTTGTGGGACTAAATAGCAGTGTAACAAGTTATAGGTTCCCAGGTCAACGAAATTCTCAGATGAGTTTTGGTGCTTTCGTAGGAGATGGAGTACAGGGTACCAGCACCAAGATGAAGGACACTTGATTTGGGAACCGTTAGTTGGGGAAGTGGGTCTAGGGGAGCTTTTTTTTTTTAAGCAGGCAATAAGGATACATTTCAGTTCAGCCTGTCCGTGGGGAATTGTCATCCTTGAAAAACGGACCCCAGATATTGGGCACGCAGGGCTAAAGAATAGAGGTTTGCAGGAATTAAGTCTTTATTGAGAAAGAAACCTGCCTTGCAGCTTCAAGAAAAGGATGGGGAAATCTTGTAAACAAAAGAAATAAAGAAACAAACCAGAAAATCCTTCAGGCATTGATTTGAAAGCCTTCAGAAGTACCTGCTTCTGTGATGCTGTAGAGCCATGCCCTGAGTAGGAAGAGATCTTTGAGGTTCCGTGAGGCGGGAGGGAGCACCTGGGAAACCGAGCATGCAGCCATGTACATGAGAAGGCTGGGTGGGAGGGCTCCAGCGGGAGAATGAGGCAGTTCTCCCTGCACAGAGCCTTGGGCTGCCTCAGCTGAACTTTAGTTCATTTAGCTGAGCTGTTAGCGTCTTCTCCTTACTTCCCTGTGGGGCTGAATTTGTGTTTTTAGGGAGCAACTTCCTATCACTGCTTGCTCTTTTGTAGTCTAAGTTTTTTGGCCCTCTTCTCTGCCTTTGACAATTCCCCTGCTGCTGCGCATGTCCTCCTCCCCCCACCCCCAAAATCTGATGGGAGAGGAGCGTGCAGACAAATATAGACAAACATGCATGTCAGGAATGTGAAGTAGAGAAAATTACTGATAGATGGGAAGAGCTGGACTTCACTGTCGTCCTGTCTGCTGCGCTTGCTGGTGGCAAGTTCTTTAGCAACCCTGTACTACTTCATATTGCTGTGTAGCATCTACGTGAACTCTTTGCTAGTCCGTATTCTCCTTTTCAGAACCAATATGAAAAGCACAAAGAGGTTGTTGCTGCTCAAGGTGTGAAGATTCTTGGCAAAGATTTGGAAAAAACACTGGCTGGTTTGCCGTTGCTTGTAGCTTATAAAGAGGATGAAGTCCCAGTCCTCAAGGTGAGATGGCTAATGTTGAAATAAGACACTTAAACTGGGGGTGATTAAGTTATCTGGTGATGAAGCTTATTCAAATATTGAGAATTCAGTATGCAAGTAATTTAAATTTTTTTTTTGTGGTTTCATTTTAAAAACTGTTATTACAACATGCTGTAGTCTTGTGTCTGTGTGAAGTGTTACTGTGGTGATGTTTTTGGTACCTTGATCCTTAGTTTTCCCTGATATTTTGCTGTGTTGTCCTCTGCTTATGGAATAAGGATTGAAAACATAGCATAGTTTGACTATATATTAATTACTGATTCAGTGTTTGTAGTAACTTGTACATATATTTCAATCAAATCATACTACGCGTATCTGCTAGCAGGGTTTCTTAAACTATCAGAATTGGAAAGCTGATTTAAGACTTGTGTAATAAACTTTCTTTTGTAACTTTCAAAGTGGCAGAAGAAAGAACACAGCTATCTTAAAACCAAAATTCCTGTTTTCCAAAGGCAAGAAATTAGTTTAAAAACACGACATGCCATGTTGATAGTTTACTTCAGCCTTAGCTTTACTTTAGGCTACTGTCTGCTTATCTTTGCCCCTTAGGGCAGGTTAATCTTTCTTTCAGGTCCTCCAGTTACAGATTTTATTTCTGGGTAGATGGAAGTATGTATGTGAAGTGTACTAGTAGTAAATGTGCGAGGGCTTAAAGTAAATGGTAACACCATCTGTCAGAAGAAAAAACTGAGCGTTTCAGGGTTAAGAGGCATAGACATTTAAAAATGGGTTTTTAACTTCTCTGAAAGCAGCCAGAAGGCCCTTCTGCTCTCATATCCTCCATGGTGTACCTAAGCCTTGCTGCATACAGGGCATTCAGAATCCTTTAAAACTAACAGTTTTAGGGGTCTCTGTTCATGTTAATCTTCAGCTGAACAGACAAAGATACTGGCGCACACGGTGTTTTGTGCATGTTCACTCATCTTGCTGGTAGAAGCTTACTGTGCTGGGCGGAACAGCATGTAGCCTGCAGAGGAATGTTACTAACTCCCAAGATGGGCATCTGCTTTGTGTTATATGATCACCTTCTTGCAAAATCCTCAAGTATAGTTCAGTGCAGAGTCTTCTAATGCCAGAAACAAGGTGCGGTGTATCACAGGGCTGGCTGTGTATGACCTGTACTGCAAGTCTGTTAGTTGGTACCTGTCGGTATGGCTGTCGTACTTTCAGCAGCTCATGAACAGAAAGACTTTGTATTCTGAGAAATAATAGCAACAGAACTAAAAGTTGCTTTTCTTTCTAAAGGATGAACTAATACATGAACTGAAGCAAACACTGAATGCAATCAAATTAGAAGAGAAAGGTGTTTATGTCCAGGCTTCTACTTTAGGGTCTTTGGAAGCATTACTTGAATTTCTTAAAACATCGGAAGTGCCAGTAAGTACTTTGTGCTATATCTGATGTTGGTTCTGTTGTTGTGTTCTGTTGTTTTAGTTGATAACTGTTTCCTTTCAACTCAGAAAGGTCAGTGACTGATTTGTGTGGCTTTCCTCTTCAACAGTATGCAGGAATTAATATAGGTCCCGTCCATAAAAAAGACGTTATGAAGGCATCAGTTATGTTGGAGCACGACCCGCAGTAAGTAAATTCTTTGCTTTACTGTGTTGATAAATGCATAGTGCTGTTTCAGGAAGGCCCCCTTCTTGGCTTTAGTTTTGTGGTCTGTCTAGTAAACTGTTTGACTTTTCTGCTTGCAGATATGCAGTCATCCTAGCATTTGATGTGAGGATTGAACGTGATGCGCAGGAAATGGCTGATAGTTTAGGAGTTAGAATTTTTAGTGCTGAAATAATTTATCACTTATTTGATGCCTTCACAAAATATAGACAAGACTACAAAAAACAGAAACAAGAGGAATTCAAGTAAGTAAAAGCAATCCTATTCTGGGTGCTTCCCAAATAACACGATTTCTTAATTCATTTATTACTAAATGAAATTGCATTTAACTTCTTGATTGCGTGCTATTACTTAGCACGTATTTGTGATAGGAAGGAAGGAAAGGAGGAAGGAAAGAAGGACAATAAACTGTTAATTTTCAGGAATTCAGCAGGCTAGTCTGAATGTTTACATCTGGGATTAGATTTATAAGGGTGGGAGTTGTGAAGCACTTACAAGATTTAGCTAAAATGATCATATAATGTGGAGTGTTCTTATTAAGGTTTGCTTCATATACTTGGTTGCTTTTCCTAGTTTCTGACAGAAACTTAGTCATGCAGAGCTGAGAAAACAACCAGAAGGCTTTGGGTTCTGTTGTTTCATGCTTATGCAATTCCAGTGTACACAGCTTAGTTCTGACTGCAATAACATGAATATGCCATCATTTAAGGATTTATAGGGATCCAAAACTTAATTTTTGGAATCTGTGTCATTAGCTGGTCCTCAGTAGAGACAGACTAAATAAATGGGGGAAAAAAAAAAAAAAAAAAGTATTTTTACCCAAATATGAGTTTGTGTAGCTCAGCATTTTAAAATACTTGTTCACAAGCAAAATTTAGAATTGAGTCACTGTGATGGATCATGGCAATAATATTTCTATTCCCATGCTCTTCTGAGATTATAATTATACTGTAATTACTGTTCTTTTGGTCTTGGTCTTAGCTCTGATGCCCGAACCAATCAAAATAAGATCCATGCCAGCCATGCTTGATTATTGTTGCCTATAGTTCTTGAAGGTAGAGTATTGGCTAGAATTAGCAAGACTGGAAAAGAGATTTTTCCTGCTTGATTCCTTCCCCAAGTGACACTACTAGAATAAATGCCCAGGATGTGTGGGAGAAGGCAGAACTGTTAATACTCTGTGTGCTGTTCCAGTATCTACTTCAAAATGCCTTTTCTTTGTTATCTCCCAGGCACATAGCAGTATTTCCTTGCAAGATGAAAATACTCCCTCAGTTTATTTTCAACTCTCGTGACCCAATAGTGATGGGTGTAGTTGTGGAGGCAGGCCAGGTGAAGCAGGGGACTCCCATGTGTGTACCTAGCAAAAACGTAAGTAAGAGCCTCTTCCCCATGGATGGTTTGCTTTAACTGGTAGTTGCTGGGATGATGCGCCAGGAAACCTTTGCATGTTTTTCCCCATTGCACAGAATTTTGGTAGGAGATGAGGTTGTTTTAGATCAGGTCTCCTTCTCAGCGATCAGCCATGTTACTGTGCTCTGCAGGAGCAGAGTTGCATCCTGCAGCAGAGAGACAGCCTTGTGACTTCCACCAGTGCCCTACCAAGGAGCATGGCTGTGGCAGTCAACCTCCCTCACTCCTTGCCTTGCAATTTTTGTCTTGTGATACAAAGTAACAAGCAAAACTGTCATTCCTGGTAGCTAATACCGGGGGAATTCAAGTCCTGATATCCTGAAGGATAACAAATTGGTAGCCCGAATGAACTACAGATGGGTTGGTACCGCTGCCCTTTTCAGTATGTGCTTTCTGTGCAATATGTATTGCCTTGCAAGTTCTGAGGCGGCTGCTCTGATAGTGCATTACCTCGTATGAGCAGCTAACAGGAATGTAGAGAAGTGTGTGTGCAGGCGGGCTTTGCTTATATGTATTACAGTTTCTTCATTGTATTACAGTTTGTTGAGATTGGAATAGTTACAAGTATTGAAATAAACCACAAGCCAGTGGAGGTTGCAAAAAAAGGCCAAGAAGTATGTGTTAAAATAGAACCTATTCCTGGTGAATCACCTAAAATGTATGGACGACATTTTGAAGCTACAGACATCCTCGTCAGTAAGGTAAAAGCCATCTGTATTTTTGGTTTGTGACATAGTGATAACTTGCTTGAACTGGAAATGTTGCATGAAGCCTGAAAAACTAATACTAGCGACCTTCCATCAGAGACTAAGAGACACTTGAAGCTATTCATGTATGGCCTTGTTCAGCAGTGTTTCTCTGTAGCCTTGTTTTGAGATTTGTGCTAGTGCTGCTTGAGAGAACCAAAGGAGTGATGTCCTGTAACTAAAAATACCTGGCAGCTTAATGCACCGGAGAGGGTAAATGGCAAGTGAGCAATTTGCATGCCTTTGTGTGTAGTTGGTGCTCAGAGCAGCATAGCAGTCCGCCGTGGCATTACAGCATGATCGTGTTTGCCTGGTTTTGAATTTGTACAATAAATAGCAGTGCTTCAGTTGCTCAGATTCTGGAACGCTGGGCTCAAACTAGGAGATGATCCTTTGCTCACTTTTTTTTCCTTGCTGTCAGAGGCAAAGCCACAGCTGTCCACATTCCCAGCCGCTTCATTCACCATGTAGTACGGCAGCCCTCCCCACGCGCACACCGCGGGCATGTACCCCCAAGTGGAGTGGCCGAGTAGCCACAGTTGCTTTTCACCTGGGGATCTGGGACCTGTGACAGTGGCTGGGAGGCAGCACTGGTGATGCTGGGCGCTGGGGGAAGCAGGAGATCATCCCTTGTCACAGGCGCTTGTGTTCCCGCACAAGGAGCGAGATGGTCTGTGCTTCTGCAGTTGCTGCAGCCCAGGTTAGGACACGTGAGGAGCAAAGAAAAGAAATGAATGAGACGATCAGTAGCAAAACTGGGTTTAGAATTAGCTTTCCTGGTTTGTAGACTGGCGCCCTTTCTATGGATTAATTGCTTCCAGCACATGAAAGCTGCCTTTATTGCTATATGTTTCTGATGGGTTTGTCTTGTGTGTTACAGATCAGCCGTCAGTCCATCGATGCTCTGAAGGACTGGTTCAGAGACGAAATGCAGAAGTCTGACTGGCAGCTTATAGTAGAGCTGAAGAAAGTGTTTGAAATCATCTAGATAGCTTTTTACAGCAATGGGGAGGCAGGAATAAACTTGCTATTCCTGTTCCAAAAGTTACCAACAAAGTCATATATTGAAGACAGTGTTGGATATATGTTTGGGAGGAAAATATGTGGATAAAATGTTTTCCATGAGAAACCAAGAAATTTACACTGGTTTGACAGTGGTCAATTTACATGTTCCCACGGTTCCAATGTGCCTGTTCACCTTTCCCACTGCCCTTCCTAATACTGGCTGCTGTTTTAAAGTTTGCCCTTTCTTCTCTCACACTTTCCTTCCACCCTTTTTCCTCTCCTCTCTCCAAAATAAAGTAAAATAAATTGAATTTTTATTACAGAACTAAAGCTCTTTCACTTTTATACTGATGAGATCAGTACTGCAGTATTTGATTAACCAAGCTTCTGCAGACTTTGTGATTCTTGGGACATTTTTGATGTAAGAAGTACTTCTTTATTTATGCATACCTCTTCCCTTGACTCATTTTTCCAATATTCTTCTGCTTTGTGCCTATAGAAATTTTTTTAAATAGAAAATTAGGCAATTGGATATTTCTGTATTTGCTTTGTGTGAAACAATGATGTAAAGCATAGTTGGCCGCCTTTTACTGCTTGTACAGTTCATGAAAGTCGACCTGTAATCATTATAATGCAGAGCCGCAAATAAAGGAGATGGACACAGTAGCCCATTTGTTTTACAGTTTGCTTCAATAAACAGAACGTCACCTCATGGGCTGTTGCAGATGGTGGAAATGCCAGGCTGAGGCTTGCCTCTCTGCGCTTGGCAGTCCGGATGCGCATTCCAGCAAAGGCGTTTCTTCTCCTGGCTTCTCTTCCCCTTGCTGAGCGTGCACTGTGCGTGGTGGTCTTGGTGGCTCACATCTTTTATCATGTTCCAGCAGTACCGGCGTTGCAGGCCAGGTGTTTAGCAAGTCATAGTTACCAGAGGTCACTGCAGGGAGGAGTTCAGATGCGGCATCTCTTCAACCACTGTTCGGAGTGGCGGTAAGCACACACAAAACGATTGTCCCCAAGTAAACGGTGACCTTGGATGCTGCATCAGACCTGTTGAGTCATCTAACATCGTGGGACCGGACCGGTTCAAAAGGCACTTGGTTAATGTGGTTTGTGATGACCAGGAATCAGTCTGTAATCCCAGTATTGCCCTACCCCTCGTTCCCCTTGGTTGCCCTCTTGACAGCTTGATACGCCTTTAATCAGGTAGTTTCCTGGTAATTCACAACTCATGGCAAGAGTTGTGCAACAAGTACTGTTCAAAAGCACAAGCTGAAGCAAAATCGATAATGGTCTTTCATGTAGCTGAGATTTTTGGCATTGGAAATCCTTATAAGAATTTAACTTGCAATGAGCAGTTTGTTCTGATCACATTTCTTCTGTCCCTGAAATTTCTTTTCTTTGGTTGGAAAAAACTGAATTTCATAATAGGGATTGTATGAACTCCATTACAAAGGAACATTTAATAACTTGCCACCTTTGATAATGGAATTTAACTTACCAGATTTTTTTTGGTTTGTTAGACTAAACTTGCCATTGAAAAGGACCTTTTCAGTATGGTTGGAGTGTGGTGTAAATTCACATCACTGGGTATGTCAGTGATTTAGAATAGAATGATCAAGTGTCACGGTGAGGAGACTGCATTTAATTGTTATAATTTTCTTTTGCAAACTATGCAATCATGAAAGCTACACTAATAAAAAGTTCTTAAGAACATGGATGTGAAATAATGTGGTCTTGATGTATTTTTGATTGTTTCCTCAAATATGGAATGGAAAAGGATGATGCTGTTTTGCAGGCTGCTATGAAACTTGTAAAGAAAATACCTTCATGAAAAGGTTTTAAGGAAGCAGATAACTTGAATAAAATATTTAAGGGCTTGAAGCGCAGGGATCGATAGAGAGAATGAAAATCCAAGTAACACTCTTTTCTTTAGAAAAGTGTTAGTTTCAGGTATGTCTTGAGCAGCACTCACAGTATCCGAACTGTGTGCCTGAAACATAATTGGTAAAATACCTGCTTGAATTTCAGCAAATGTATTCTATATAAACAGTTGACACTGGTTTTCTTACAGAGTGGGGAAAAGGGTGCCTGTGACTGTCTGGTTGGGGTTTGAGTATCTCTGCTGATTGAGACTCTGGACAACCTGTTGCAGGGTTTGATTACCCTTTGTGGGGAGCAGGTTGTTTTCAGTGGAACTTCTTGTAATTCAGTTTGTGCCCATTGCACCTTGCCCTGTCACTTGATACCAGAGAAGGGCCTGTTTCTGTTTTCCTTACTCCCCCCCTTTTGGTATCTGTACCAAACAGATACCTGAATAGCCCCAGCTCTCTGAGCCTTTCCTTGTATGAGATGTTCCATTCCCTTAATCATCCGGACTTGGTCCAGTACGTCCACGTCTGTTGCGCAGAACCCTGAGCTGGCCCCAGCACTCCAGCTGCCTCACAGCTGAGCGCAGGGGAAGGATCACCTCCCTCACCTTGCTGGTGCTGCGGGCCTCCTTTGCTGTGAGGGAGCATTGCTGGCTCATGTTTAGCTTGAGCACTGGGACCCATGGGGCCTTCTCTGCAGAGCTGCTTTCCAGCTGGGAAGCTCCCAGCACGTACTGGCTGTACTGGTGCCTAGGGTTGTTCCGGCCCAGGTAAAAGACTTAACTTTATGAAGTTCTTGCCAGCCTGTTTCTTCGGTCTGTTGAGGTCCCTCTGGATGGTAGCGTGACCCCCTGGTGAATCAAATGATACTCAGCCTGTGTTGCCTGCAACCTTGCTGCGCTCCCCTCATCCACCATGGTAGTCACCTTGCTGTTAGAGGGCTGTCAGGTTGGTTCCTCTTCCAGTGTGCATTACAAGGGAAGTCTGGAGTGCAACCTAAAGCTTTAGAATACCAGCTAAAAATATCAACGCTGTCTCCCGTGCTTCCACCAGTGACTGCAGGGTGCTCCCTGCTCTAGCTGTACTGCTAGCTGCAGCTAATCTGAGTGCAGCTGCAGCTATGGCCCAGGGGTAGTGGGAGTGCTTGCAGCAAGCTGGGCTGTGCAGGTCCCAGGTTCTCCACCAGGGCTGGCTCCAGTTTGCGTGCCGCCTTTCACTTCTACAGTCAGGTTTACATGGGCACTCTTGACAGCCGCTACCCCCCCNNNNCCCCCCCCCCCCAATAATTTGTTCTTTTCATTTTATGATTTTTCTCAGCACCTGGGTTTTCTTCAAGTGGTCTTCATTCTTTCCAGACAACTGAGCAACCTTGCTTCAAGCTATTGGGCCAACTGTTTCTATATGAGGCTGGTATACGTCTCGAAAAAGCAAACTTGTCCAAAACACCCACTGTAGAGAGGCAAGCATACCCATCCCTACCACAGGCACAAGCTGTTGGGGCTATTTCAGGTATAAACCCATTTTTGAAAGACTTCTGCTACTCACTGCAGCCTACTTTGTTACATTGCATAAAGGAAATGCATGTTACATGGCTCTGTCCAGAGTAGGAGCAATTCGGAGGACTGATCGTCTCAAACAGTGCTCCACGTTAGCTACTCTCTAGCACACAGTGCTTCTTTTGGGTACTTGTTTAAAGATCTCCCTTTGTTTTCCTTCATGAGCACACAGCTCCAGGGACAACCGTACACCTGAACACGCAGAACTCGGAGAGCAGTTATGCCGCAGTTATGCCTCAGCTAACACTGTGTGTGCTGTGAGCGTGCTGGGCCACACTGGTTTCGGTCTTTGAAGGATGAAACAGAAAATGATCTGATATTCTTCCCTTGGACTAAAATCTGTAATAACATCAGTGGAGCAAGAAACTACGCATAACCAGATGAACATACAGCAATCTCCTGCGTATGTTGAGACAGCGTCATTGTGTAGAACTTTGTAAAATGAATCAAAGCTGCAGCTTTAATGAAAGGGTTTAGCTATATTCAAACTGAAGCATGACAAAATAGAATCAGTACAAAAATATACATACAGTTCTTTATTAAACAACTGTAAACACTTCACTGTAAAAATCCATAAAACTTTATAAACAAACATTTTGTAAATAGATTCTATACTACAATAAAAGAATTTTAACACAATTATTTACATGCAATACTGACAAATTTGGCACTTTCTGAAAAGAAATGTACAAAACACTTTGTTGTTTAAAAAGAAATTTGAAATTATAAAAACTCAGGGCATTACTATCATGCACTTTGCAAATACCTCACAAGCACTTATGGCACAGCTAGCAGAGAGCTCCAGGCTCTCATCAAGCTTTTTACTACAAGTTCAGATAACTTTTAATGTGCTTCCGTAAGTTTGTTGTAAAACTACCTGAACATTGTCAAGAATGAAGTCAAATGCCATATTCCAAACTGATTCCACAGATGACTGCATTAAGCTGAAGGGAAGAAGGAAAAGAGAGGGAGAAAATTACAATTACAGAACCAGTTCTTCTTACATTTAACTTTTGCTCTTCATACTGGAAAAAAAGATCACAACAGTACACCGTGTGTACTTTGATTTGCTTTTGGTAAAGTGCTCTGTTTTCAAATATACCAAGTCTTAACTAATGCCAGATTCCTCTGATGTTCAGTGGCAATACTTCTGATGTAAACGGTGTCACCAACTTGTAAACGTTAGCACTTTGCAGTGGTTGTAAGCATGTGACTAAAGCAGTGACCTTCTAACAACTTTATACCGAAGAATCAAAAATGGCAAGTTTCTGGATCTCGATCTTACCTTCCTCAAACCAAGACATCCATGCTACAACTTTCTTCCAACAAATGCCAAGGATAATTAAAACATTTTAACAATAGGTTTTGGGGGCACTATATTGTGTGTATTGCTAGAAGTGGAACGGAATGCTGGACACACACAGAGAAGTATGAGTTACCTCTGTCATTCAGCTGCTACTAGAAGCAAATTAAAGGAAGGAAACGCCCAAGGAAGGCAGAGCCATTGTGTACTCTCTCTCTCTCTCTCAATCACCTTCTAGACGGCTACTACAGGAGAGCAGAGGGCTCCTACACATACAGCTTCGTAGGACCTGATGTCAGTATCACATGCACAACCGCGCGTCCTTTGACTCCTGGTTCCTTGTCCTACGCTTGTTATCAGGCTTTGAAGAGGCACACTGCCATCAGTGCAAATCTCGTATACATGGACCAGGAATGGGATGTAATGCTTTCTAAAGAGTTTTATAAAGCATTTACTATACAGCATTCAACAAAACTGCGCACTGCACATTTCTCACTTTCTGAGGCCTAAAGACATCCCATAATACAACAGCGTTACAAGGTTTTTACATTGCTGTAGTCTTTTGGGCGTTGATTAGTTCTGAGAAATAAGTATTTTCCAAACCAAAGACACAGATGAGCTACACAGGTAAGTATCAGTTAGTAAGCACGTCATAAAGGGAACTTGGGCCTCCTGACTCATGGGAGGAGTAACAGGAGCACAGTAACTAAGTAATAAAAACAGATTTAATACGGTTGGAGAGGTGAGACAGGATCTGGATACAGAATTGAAATCAGATGAAACAGAGGAAAGATCTAAGGCGGCATGATGAATGAAAACAGGATGAAGAAAAGGGACAATGATGACAAAAATTATCCTTTGGCTGGAAACAGAACGCTGTAGCAAATAATATTAAATGCTACTATTAATTTTTCACAGATTACCTATTTTATCAGCCCAACTTTTTTCCCCCCAATTTTTTAATAAAATCTAAGCTTAAAATATTTACACTCATCAATGGAATGCCTAATAGGTTTGTGGCCTCACCCTAAAGTATCTAGCGCATAAGTGCTAACAAAAGCAGTCTAAATGTCACAAATATTAGCAATTTAGCTACCTTTTCATGTACTTAACAACCAGATCTAACTTTTCCAAATCTTTTTCTTCTATTAGATCAGTACAATACTTCACAACCTGTAGAATGTCTTCTTCCATAGGATCTGTAAAAAAAAAAAAAAAAAAAAA
>VXAL01000433.1:0-10181 GCA_013399475.1 Chauna torquata | reverse complement strand
AGAAAATGAAGAGAATTGAGAAGACTTTACTCCAAGTGTACTCAGAATATAACCGTAGAATGGTGAGAATACACTAGAAAAAAAATCGGCAGTGTTAGCACATCAGGGGCCAATCTAACAACTGCTGTACTCCCATACCTCCCCCCAGCATCAGAAGTTCTGTACATAAATGGACTGCAACACCCTCAAACACCTGGCTTGTCAACCTCTTTCAGCACCCCCTCCCCGCCTCGGTCTTGTAAGGAGGAATGACAGCCAGGCTAATATTAACCAAAGGGAAAAGAAATAGGGATTTAGAATTAAATGGCTCTTTCAAAACTCTTTAGGAGAATGGTAGTGTCCAGGATATGAAGAATCTTGCAGGCCAGATTTCCCAAGATATTAAGGCATTGCTAATCATGCGACATGATGCTGAAATTCAAATCACAATTTAACAACGGTGTTATACTTTGCACTTTATCCTTGAATTCTTTCTCGCAGTTTGTTTCGAAAAATCTGCATTCCTTTCCCTCTAAAATGACATCTTCCTAAGAAAGGAATTCCCTTTTGAAACCTTTCACCCTAATGGCTGTTGACATGTTGGACAAAATAAGGAAAACCTTTCATACAAGTAACATCGAGGCATATGACAAGAGCCTGACAAATGGGCTGAAGAGAGAGCAGGTAGATTTTCATGATGCTAAGCAAGAAACAGGAGCTGGCAAAAACACAGAACAACAACTGAGTAGGAAGAAACAAGTTACTCCAAGACTGCAAAGCAGTAAGACTTCAAGATTACTGTGAAAAGTAACCAGTGCAAGGAAGAGTGAAGGAAGAAGGAAGAAAGTACAAAAAGCCTGCTGAAAAAACAGTTTTCCTTGTGGTGCAAGATTATCACTAGCATGACATCCCTTACCTGAAATAGTTGTTATCCATTCTTTCAACAACGTCTTTACATCATTGAATTCTACAGCTCCAGCTAGGTTGGGTGCCTGTGGCCTGAATGAACCAGGCTGTTCAGTCTGCAGAGCTGATGGGCCTGAACAATCTGAAGTTGATGGAACTGCTTCCAGCTGTTCCAAACACAGAAGTTGACAATGCTCAGTCTGACAAATATGGTAACACCAGATACATACACACATCGACAAGTATCTAGTAAAGAATCCAGTAAATAAAACAAGCTGTATTTGTGAACATGGACAAAGTCTAAAGAAATGGACATAGCTTTACTGGAAGCTGTTTTGTTAAAATTACCTGAGCAGCTGTTCCTTCCTGTTTCAAGAAGCCATCTATTAGCTTCTGTGGGCTTCCAGATGTAGCTGGCACATTTTTTGCAGGGCTACCCAGGAGTTTGTTTTTCAAAGGACTCTGAATCTTTTTTACAGGACTGATTGGATTTTTTTTCCTGATTTTTTTCTTATTTTTCATTGTTGCATGCTTCATGTGTAGGCAAGGATTTTTTGATACTGAAAAATACAGGAATAGTCAGTGACTGATAGATTTAAAATTTAATTCTTTTCCACTAGAAGTGAGACTATCTTCCAAAAAAACTAAGGATCAATTGGGAAAATATAACCTAGATAAAGCGACTTAACTTCAACATGTCATTCCAGATACAGGCAATGTTTTAACTATTTGAAAAGCACTACTAGACATTAGTGTACTCAATTATTCATAAGCCTTTTAATATCAAGCATGTCATTGAATATGAGCAGCTAGTGAAATCTGAAGCCTACTGGTCAAATTGCTTCACCCTAGAGCACTGTCCAATCTAGACACCTGCTAAGACTTCCTACCAGTGATTATCAGCAAAACCAGCCGCAAAAAGTCCCCTAAACTGCTTTTATCTGCAGTAGTCCACTGACTGTGAAATCACTGTTTCCATTGTAATAATGCAGTATTTAACTGACAGTGAACCCACTGGCACTTCCAACCAATTTTATGACAAACACCCCTGTGATTCAGGTAAAGAATCCCCGCCTGTGATCCAGTTAGAGACCTGCTCCTCCATCTGGAATATCACAAGTCCATGGGACTGGATGAGCTCCACCCAAGGGTGCTGAGGGAGCTGGTGGAGGTAATTGCCAAACCGCTTTCCACCATCTATCAGCGTTCCTGGTTATCTGGAGAGGTCCCAGAGGACTGGAGGCTTGCCGATGTGACTCCCGTCTACAAAAAGGGCCGTAAAGAGGACCCGGGGAACTACAGGCCTGTCAGCCTGACCTCGGTTCCAGGGAAAGTTATGGAGCAAATCATCTTGGGCGAGATCACACGGCACTCGCGTGGCATCCAGGGGATCAGGCCCAGCCAGCACGGGTTCACAAAAGGCAGGTCGTGCATGTCCAACCTCATCTCCTTCTACGATCGTGTGACCAGACTGGTAGATGAGGGAAGGGCTGTTGATGTGGTCTACTTAGATTTCAGTAAAGCCTTTGACACGGTCTCCCACAGTATTCTCCTGGGGAAACTGTCTGCCCGTGGCCTGGACAGGTATACTCTTCTCTGGGTAAAGAACTGGCTGGAGGGCCGTGCCCAGCGGGTTGTGGTTAATGGAGTTAAGTCCAGCTGGCGTCCCGTTACGAGTGGTGTCCCCCAGGGGTCGGTACTGGGGCCTATCTTGTTTAATATCTTTATTGATGACCTAGATGAGGGGATTGAGTGCACCCTCAGTAAGTTTGCAGACGACACCAAGTTGGGAGGTAGTGTCGATCTGCCTGAGGGTCGGATGGCCCTTCAGAGGGATCTGGATAGGCTGGACTGCTGGGCTGAGGCGAACGGGATGAGGTTTAACAAGGCCAAGTGCCGGGTCCTGCACTTTGGCCACAATAACCCCATGCAACGCTATAGGCTTGGGGCTGAGTGGCTAGAAGACAGTGATGAGGAAAGGGACCTGGGAGTGTTGATCGATGCAAGGCTGAACATGAGCCGGCAGTGTGCTCAGGTGGCCAAGAAGGCCAATGGCATCCTGGCCTGTATTAGAAACAGTGTGGCCAGCAGGAGCAGGGAGGTGATCATCCCCCTGTACTCAGCTTTGGTGAGGCCGCACCTCGAGTACTGTGTTCAGTTTTGGGCCCCTCACTACAAGAAAGACATCGACGCCCTGGAACGTGTCCAGAGAAGGGCAACGAAACTGGTGAGGGGTATGGAACACAAGCCTTATGAGGAGCGGCTGAGGGAGCTGGGATTGTTTAGTCTGGAGAAGAGGAGGCTCAGGGGAGACCTCATTGCACTCTACAAATTCCTGAAGGGAGGTTGTGATGAGGAGGGGGTCGGCCTCTTCTTTCAGGTAACAAATGATAGGACTCGAGGTAATGGCCGCAAGTTGCACCTGGGGAGATTTAGATTAGATATCAGGAAAAACTTTTTCTCCCAGAGAGTGGTCAGGCACTGGAACGGCCTGACCAGGGAGGTGGTGGAGTCACCGACCCTTGCGGTGTTCAAGAAGCGCCTGGACAAGGTGCTACAAGACATGATTTAGTACCTTAGTGGGTAGTATTGGTGATAGGATGACGGTTGGACTAGATGATCTTGTAGGTCCTTTCCAACCTTGTGTTTCTATGACCTCATTTCTTTCAACTGATTATAAAAAGGAGACCTAGGTGATCAGCTCGGAGTAAAATCATCCATCAGACATTGTGAGATGCATCATCTCTCTAGTTCCCTCAAACACGTACTACTACTACATAAACTGAGAAGACGCTAATCTGAACATACATGTTTACCTAAACGAAGTACTGAAGATGCAGTACTTTACATCATGAGACATACCAAGTTTACATTCCATTCTGCAAACATACGGACATGAGTGGGTTTAGCACCACAGTCCCAATGAATTGAATGAATTACCCATTTAAGTAAAGCTAGGCATCTGTTTGCAAAATGAGGCCACAGCTGGTGGTAACTCACTGTCTACCCAAAATACAGAAATTCAATTTAACACAGTATCTTCCCACAAGCTTTATTTATATTTTCTGGTTTGTATTTAGGGTTGCATAAATCTCTTCAAATAGTACACAACTCCTATACAAAACTATTGTACAACTATATATACTTACCAAAGGTGTTAGCAGGTTGCTGATCTGGTTGCTTTTGCCTTTGATCATATGCATCTTTCAGCTCTGTTTGCAACTCCGCAGGTAGGGCAGCAAAAACCTCAGGGTCCACCTGAATGGTGACAGAAGATTCATTTGATTATTTAGTGAGCAACACTGCTTGCTTTCCTCTAGATTACTCACAAAAGAAAGGTATTTACATTTTATGCTAAGCAAAAATAAATGAGATACAACTGAAACACTGTAAAATATATTGTACATTTTCTTCATGTACTGTAGCTTGTAAAAACCACAAAACTCTCCTTTTAACTTTACATTTATTATTTTACAAAATTACTATTTATGTGCACATAACACACTAACCATTAAAAATTATCAGAGGTGCTAATAACCTTCCCCCCCCCAAGATATTGTATCTTTATTCACCTACTATTATACACTACAGCTATACTGACAGCACAATTAACCCTAACTCAGAGAACACTCCCTTCGAACTGCCAAACTCAAGCACTTCGACAACTAGACTTTTGTTCCTCCTTTTCTTTTGATACTGCTACACTCCTCAGACAAAATATCCTTGACAACAGTCTTGCTTCTTTACATACAGGAAACACAAATCCAGCTACCTTACATTTTGAACTAACGCAAAAGGGTTTCAGAACTCCATCCCTTCATCGACTGATAAAAACAGAGTCCCTTCCAACTGGCCTAGGGGCTTGGATTCTAGATAGGAAACCACTTACCGCCAATTGCCATACTCATATGGACAAAATAAAATCTCATGTACTATCTTCCCTCACTGTGTGGCTGAAGTAGCAAATTAGCGCCAGACTATTCTTGTACTCTGAGTTGCCCAATATTCTTGAACAGTGTTTCCAACTCGTAATCTGCAAAATCTACTTTAAAAAAGCAAACCTATCATTTAGAGGATTAAATTTGCTCAGTGGGAGAATGTCTCTGGTAAAATTCTGATATGTGTACAAACTACAACAACAAAAAATATTCAAAACTAGTATTACTGTTCCAAATGCACAATACAGTTTCTACCATTATTGGAGATACTGTATTTAAAGCACTTTGGTATGCACATAGGAGTTACACCTTACTTTCAATAGATATTTGATCATTTTTTTCAACTGAAAAATGTATATATTTGTCAGGAAAGTAGACTGTGCTATTCACACATGTAATGTCTAAATTATATAGATAATAAACATGAGCATGCTCCCACAGGTAAAATTCATCAAGTCAGAACAATACTTTTTGCATTTTTAGAACTCCATGTGCCAACACAAATTTTTCACCACACGAAATATGCACTAATTAAAGGAGGAAATAGGAACAACTCTGGCCTCAATTACTGCGCAATTAAACATTGTGCAGAACAAAGCATTGCTGTGGAATGTCGCCAATCAAGTCTTAAAAGTCGCCAATCAAGGCTTAAATTATTTTTTAAATATAGATTTTATTTAATAAAACTATTTAAAAAAGATTGATATTCACTGGTTAAGCATTCAAGAGTTAAGAATTTGGGAGGCTCAATATTAACATTTTTTTGTGTGTGTGTGTATGTACATTGCAACTGTTCCATTACATGACTTAATTTATTCAGAAAGAATGCAATACAGGAAACTGAACATGATTTTGTTATTCCCCCCCTACCATTGCCCTCTGAAAGTATAACATTTACTGTACTGATAGTGTCCTAACATAGCTTTCACATAGCTGTATTGCATTCTTACATTATGGAAAAGGTTGATTTTTATAAGTTCAGCACGAATACCAGTATTTCTGATGTGCTGTACAAATTTTCTTAAAAGGAATTTTTACCATGTTAAGGCAATGTAAGGACAAGGTGCAAATCTGCCACCAGTAGTTAACCCCACTACTACAAACGTCATTCTTTTCTAAGCATCTGTAATCTTTACTTCTTACATCCTTTGCTTTTACGGGATTCAGCTTCTGCAGAGAGATACAACTCTTCTAAATTTTAAAATTACTTCAGCAGCTGACTGAAATGAATGCAACCTATCCAGATTCTTTTTATGGAAGAACCTTACCCAACAAAGGACATTTTCCACTTGTTTTCTAATGAATAAATCACTATCAGCCAATTAACGTGGCACCTAGTTATATAAACATAGTTCAAGCAAAAGGAGTGAAAGGCTGAAAAACAAACCTAATTAGGCTACAAAAAGATGGCAGGGTATCATTTACATTTGCTGGGTTGATGCAGCTGAAGTACTCAATTTGGAATGACTTGTCATATTTCTATACCTGAAACCTATTACTAGGTTTTGAAAGAAAATGATGTTAAATGTTTGTGTGCATTCATACAATATATGGTCCCAGAAAGACTTTGAGAATAAAAAAAAAATTGTGTTAAACTGTATTTAGACAAAGACGATATATTCTGAAATAAGTTCACATTTGATTTTAACACAGAAAAAAAAATTCCTTCCATACTAATCAACTGTTTTTAGCATTTTTTTTCTCCTAGACTAAGGAAGCTATCCAACCATACACGTATTATGTATGTATATGTATATATACAACCACATATGTATTACGTATCTACTAAACTGGGACCCAAGTCAGAAAATGAAAATTGTGAATTTTAGTTCCCTTTTTTCAATAAAGAAAGCTTAAGGATTTTCAGAAGAAAATTTGGAGTACAAGTATAAGACATTCGACAATAGATAGTACGGATATCTGTCCTGGTTTTGTCTGGGATAGAGCTAATTTTCTTCACAGAAGTTCATATGGTGCTGTTTTGGATTTGTGATGAAAATAGTGTTGATAACACACCGATGTTTTAGTTGTTGCTAAGCAGTGCCTGCACAGAGTCAAGGACTGTTCAGCTTCTCATGCTGCCCTGCCAGTGAGAAAGCTAGGGGTGCACAAGAAGCTGGGAGGGGACACAGCCAGGACAGCTGACCCAAACTGGCCAAGGGGATGTCCTGTAGCATATGGCATCATGCTCAGCAATAAAAGTTGGGGGAAAGAAGGAATAGGGGGGACATTCGGAGTGATAGCGTTTGTCTTCCCAAGAAACCATTACGCATGATGAGCCCTGCTTTCCTGGAAGTGGCTGAACATCTGCTTGCTGATGGAAAGCAGTGAATTAATTCCTTATTTTGCTTTGCTTGCATGCACAGCTTTTGTTTTACCTCTTAAGTTGTCTTTATCTCAACCCATGAGTTTTCTCACTTTTACTGTTCCATTTCTCTCCCCCGTCTCACCTGGGGAGAGTGAGCAGGTGGCTGTGCGGTGCTGAACTGCCTACTAGGGTTAAACCACAACAATATTCCCTACAAATAAATAGAAAATTCTTGAACTACATCTTCAAACTAAAAGGCTGCTCTGCTAAGCTGACATGTTTGGATCAAGTAACAGAGTCACAAAATGCACTCACTACAAGATAGAGACAGGAAAACCAGTGCAACTGAGTGTGCAAAGTAGAAATTTCTAATACAATTTCAAAAAGTAATACTGTTATTAAAAAAAAAAAAACAAAAAACAAAACCAAAAACAATCAATTCTCAACTACTTAATTAATAGGTAGATAAAGCATAAATAAGCATAAATATGTTAACATAAACTAAATGTAATTTTTGAAGAAAGCTATAAGCAGTTACAACTTACCCTGAAAAAGAGTACTGAGTGGTATACCAAGTGAGGGGGGATGTATTTTAAAGCACAGCATAACTTAACCCACAAGTCCAAGATGCCTTCATTGATAGGCAAGAGTTTAACTACATAATTTAAAATAGCTGAGGGATGGAGAATTCATCTACTATTCTCACAATATCCCCATCTGGAAAAGCCAGCTTCACATTTCAGGAATGAAAACTGATCCAACTGTTTTTGAACCAATCAACTTGAATCAACATGAAGAAATTTTAGTAGCCGAATGGACCATGCATCTTTTAAATAACAATTACACATTAACTACTATTTAATGAAAGCAGATCAGGAATTTCTACCTAATTTTCAATACAATCTTTGTCAGCTAAGCAGCATTATGCCTTAGAAACAACAACAAATATCTCTCTTTAAATCTGATTTGGTGACATCACTTTGAGAACAGGAATGTAGCAAATAGAAAAATAAAATAGAGCGGTATCAACAATAATTTTAAATTATGCATAGACAAGATACTATATATTTGGGTATTCCAACCTGTGATTTTTTTTACCCTACATCTGTTCAGTACCATCTTGGATTCAAGGGTGGAATATCACTAGGAGCATCATTACCGCTACCTGATCCCCCTCCAGGCCACTATCTTGAGAAACATCTGCGTGCTTTCCTTGTCCTGGACCAGCTGTACAGCTCATTCAAAAATTATGGAGATATGCACAATCTTTAGCCATGCCTGCCTTTCTCCCAGGAATGTGATATAAACAATCACATATACAGGAGGTAGTAGGTTGGCTTTACACCATCAGAGCATCCACCTAAATAGAGTGAGTCTCCTGCGACTAGCTAAGCTGATTTTAGGATGGCTTGAGACTGATGGTGCAGTGTAACTCAGCTGCAACGCAGAAAATCAGCTATTTACACACTAGATTGCAAAGCAAAGTGTAAATGAGGTTTTACATTAATTTCCAGCAAAAACATAAGCATACTGATGATTATAAATCTTTAATAAATACTATAGTAATTGGTTTGTGATAGAACAAGTTACATTTGAAAGCACAGACTTTTTAAAGATATTAAAGGACCATAATTAATTTTGAGTAAGTAAGAGATTCTAGTAATTCTGGCTCAAGAAAAAGCTGTTAACTCTCCCTGTAGGTGGAAAGTTGACATTTATTGATACCCTACAAACATCCTACCTGTGAGAAAGCTGGCAAGGCAATTACATTAATTCCCATATTGGCATTTGGTTCTTGGAGCTCTGGTACTTGTAAAAGCACTGTTCCAACTGGTTGTGAGAGAAGTGCAGTGTTACAACCATTTATTGGCTCTTTTTTGCTATCTCCGTAAGTCTCTCCTTGCTGAATGGTGTATATTTGCTCTACTTGTTCTCGGAGATCAGGCGGCAGAGCTTCTAGCACAGACTTATCTAGCTACAAATACAAAAAAGCTTTTAGATTTCTCTGAGGAATAGATCACAAAGTTAATTTTACTAAAACACACAGACAAACAAAAATAACAAAAAACCCCCAGTTCTTTGAATTTTGAAAAAAAAATTTCATCTTAATCTGTGCATGCAAACACATTTGGCAACCTCACAGTTACACTCTGCAGCAGCAAAATGTAAAAAAAATAAAATAGAAATAATCATTTAACATGAAATAGATCAGTAAATATAAATGCTCAGTTTTACCTTTTCACAAAATTTAGTGTTCTCATCACAAAATACCTACAAGCTTTCCTCTACTGATAAGGAAACCCAAATTCCTAGCTCAAATTATACAGGCAACATGTTGATATGAATAGTAAATTGATATCTGGTCCAAAACAGTAAGCAACTAATTTCTTTCCTTATATCATTCTAGGATATGTTACCAATTTACTTTAATGCTATTACTTATGTTTGCATACTGCCAGATTTTTGTCATAGATTTTGATAATGAGGTGAGCTTTAGATTCAACTTTTTGCTTGCTGCAATTAGTATTTACCATCAATTATCAACTTGAAACAACTGAAATGACCCCTCAGTACCTAAAAGTTGGGGTGTACAATGACAGCTGCAGAAGTGAGGAAATGAATATAACTGATAAGCAGTCAAATTTTTCTGAAGTTTATTCATGTTCTTTTCAAAAGAACGTGTTCTGTTCAAAAGAACTCTAGTTCAAAATTTTTGTTGTAATGAGAAAAAAGGTCAGCAGAGTTGCCATCCTGGATTTTATGAGAACAAACTTTAAGCTATTCAGGGAACTAGTTAGCAGTGTGCTCTGGGAATCCTGGGGTCTGTGAGAGCTGGTCACTTTTTAAGAACCACCATTTAAAAGCCCAAGAGCAGACAATTCCATTGTGCCATAAGAGAAGCAAGCAGGGCAGAAGACCAGCTTGGTTAAACATGGAACTCCTCTTGGAATTTGGGCAAAAAAAGAAAATAGATGATCTCTGGAAGCTTCACAGGTTGATTAAAGAGCTGCATTTCGCATTTGTGGGGAGAGGTGCAGTTGATACAACAG
>VXAL01000432.1:117271-133444 GCA_013399475.1 Chauna torquata | reverse complement strand
AAAATCACCTTCTGAAACTTTCTGTGATCCTCCTGTTTCTGGAAACAGGACACAAGATGTAAATGATAGTCCGTCACCTTCATCAATCACATCAGGATACTCCTTTGGAATTTTCTTGTCCGGCTTTTTCCCCAAAAGTCTACGCAAAGGACTTTTGAAAGCAGACCTGAACATAAAGCAGATGCAAGTTTGTCACATCCGGAATGGAAACTAGCTCTGCTACAACAAAAGGCTCATTTAACACAACAGTTAATGTGCACGATCGAGTAAATATCCACAACAGAGGTTATTCCTAAGTCCAACCTGCAGAAAAACTGAGTTAGGAGAAAAGACAGTCTGAAAGCACATCTGGACATGATGATATTTACTACAGCACTACTTTCAACATACATAGAGACAACAAATCCCATATATGAGACACCATTTCTGGCTCAGGAAGTCCCTGAGTTGCAGAATGACAG
Organism: Chauna torquata; assembly: GCA_013399475.1. Taxonomy (NCBI): domain Eukaryota; kingdom Metazoa; phylum Chordata; class Aves; order Anseriformes; family Anhimidae; genus Chauna; species Chauna torquata. Next base: position 132,983 of record VXAL01000432.1, on the reverse strand, counting down.
AAGCTGGGGGAGCAGGCCAGGGAAACAGCAACACATGCTTACTGTGTTCTTAAGCTTTTCCCTTAGTGTCTTATTCCTAAGTTGGGATGAGAGTACAGTACGTGGATCTTCGATCTCAGCCTGCATGTTGCTTCTTACATTAAAAAGAACCAGTTCAAAGACAAGTGTTATGCAAGAAGCAGAGGATCTGTTCCTCAGACATCACACTTATGTCAACATGAAGATCAAGTCAATCAGCAACACAGCCACTCATATAGGTGATGTCAACACATGTCTCTCCACAGTCATGCTCTCAAGATGCACAATTCAAATACCGGGAAGAGTCTCCTTTTCTTCATTTTCTTAAAGATAGCCCACAGTCACACACAGAATACATACTTGGCATCTATTTGTTGACTTGCTGGCTGCATGGAAACAGCTGAATCTGAGGTAGGTAAGAGGTCACTGGGCTTCTTTTGCAAAGGATATTTCTTGTTGCCTTTTTCTTCTTCTGTCGTATCTGGTGATTGCTACAGTAGAGAGAAGAAGTCAGAAAACTACAAATTGTTTGAAAGAGATTCTTTAAATGGTTTCAAAAATTAGAATGGTGAAAAAGTTTGCCTTATCAAAACAAAACACTTCAGTTACAGGTATTAGCTTACTAAAGCAAGATCCAAGTTTATTTAATGCTTCGATCAAGAGTCCACTTGTTAAAAATTAGGTTTTCAAATTGTATAATATTTGCTAGTGAAATTTACGTGGATATCAAGCTAAAAATCAACTTGAAAGGAAAACAGGCATACAGAACACACTACAGCCAATTATTCACAAGTCTGTAGACTTTATAAATGAGGATAACTAAATATGTATAATAGCAACAGTACCTGATTCACGGCAACAGACTGGGCCAGCGTTGAGAGATCATTTAACGATGATGAAGTCCCCTTCTTTCTGCAATGTTACAAGATTAGCTTCAGAATATGCATTTTATTGAAGCCTGTAGCCTGTTATTGCTTACCAGCTTTTAAATAACGCATACATCAATATTACATGTGAGAGAGAATCCTTATAAACTCTTGCAACTCACTTTTAAATGCAAAATGCACTTGAGAAGTACAAAAAAAAGGTGGGGGGAGCAGTACATCAGATTTCCTGCTATAACAGAGGGCTGATGCTTGCCAACTGCAGGTCCCTAAAACCTTGTTTCTAGTGGACAAAATAGACATGCATGCAAATAAACTCCAGACACTACTTCAACTGAATTCCTGACTCTCTATCTCAATTTGTCAAGGCAGGCTTTGTATCCTTTTTTTAGCTTCTGAAAACATTCTACCCATACAGACTCAACTGCAGAACTGGGGACTTAAAGGCAAGAAAAAGCAGCACTTGTTCATCGCTGTTTTTCTCCCATAACATGGCCAGATATACTGGATCATCAGGAGTTCTCCATCTATTTTGAAATACTACAGAGAGCTGTTTTCAGAAACGTCAAAATAATTAGGAAGCTGCCCTTACTCGAGCTGATCCTGAGGAGACTGATCTGCACGTGTTCTTCCATCCAAAGACTGGCTCAGCACATCATTCTGACCTGCATCAGATTGTCTCTTTCCTTTCCACTTTTCTCTCTTATACTTTAGTTTCCCCGGGTCATCCACATATCTCTGGATTTGGGAAGATGTAGGACTATCCAGATCTTTGGTTGCCTTCTGAGCAAGACGTTTGTTTTTATCTGTCCAACATTCAGCGGGAGTTTGAAAGTTACCAGTAGCAGAAAGTGTATTTTCAAGATTCAGTGCAAGATTTGTAGGCCTTTCAGGACAGCTTTGGCTGTCTTTTAACAGGTTATTTTGGTTCCCTTGTGTTTTCACTCTGTCAACTGTCTTATCTACTCTTTCCACTTCTGATGCAGGTGGTTGCTCAGGAATAGAACTACTTTCTTTTATTTCACTTGATGGTGGTGTGTCTGAAGTAGCTTTTTCTTTATTCAGACTCTTTTCTTCCACACTGCTTCCTTGAAGGACAGCATCTCGTTCTGTAGATTTTTTTGGCTCTGGAACAGTTTCCTGGGCCTCTTCAGAAGAGGTTTGTTCCTCACGGCACAGTAAAGCTGCTCCTTCGAAGGAAAAAAGGATATGCTTATTTTGTAATTCATTATGTTCCAGCCCCCTCTGCCGGCGAGATTCACGTTTCTCTCGGCTGTTTGTTACTTTCTCAGAGCCCTCTATCATGTTCTTCTGAGGTAACGTGGCTTTTTCAGAGGAGCTCAGGTTTTCAGCTTGCTCATTTGAAGCTTCATCTTTGCCCTCAACAACTTGATCCAGCTCTGACTCATGTTTCACAGGCAACTGATCTGTTGCTGGTTCATTGCCCTCATCCTTGCTCACATCATTTTCTCTGTCTTGAGCTTCCTGCATTTCTCTCTGTGCTTCTTCAGCTTTCTGCTTTTCTATAGCCATTTTCTGAAATCTGTTAAGACGAAAACACATGCATTTAATGCACAGTGGTCAAGAAAAATACCCACCAGTTTAAACACAGCCTAAAAAACAATACAGATTCAAAGTACAAATATACTTACAGTCCCAGTCTGATGGCATGGAGGACTGGTTATTAGCACTGGCATGCATCAATGCAGCTCAGTTGAATAATGCTCCAGTACTAAGGGCTTAATCAGTTTCCACATACCGCTAGCCATTTGATACTGACTGCAGGACCACATGGTAATAACTGCCTCTAGTTGTTTACTAAGTCAAACATCACACAGAACTGAACTTGGAGATGTAGTCAAGCAGCTAAGTGGTTAAAATGCATGTTTTCATGTCATATTGCTCCTTTTCCTTTACCTCTTACGCTGAAGATGCCCTCTGACCACAGCTTGCACAAGACAAATTCTCTTCTTCTGCTGAAGGTAGCGTTTTTGCTCCCTGTATCTTCGCCACACTGACTGAATACAAACGGCAGCATTATTCCTTTGCAGTGCCCTCCTAACAGAGCGGGAACGCCAGCAAGCCTAAGAAGGGATATTTCTGAAGTGAGGGAGGAGCACACCAAGGTGGGGAGTGTTATTTGGGGTGGGAGGGTTGTTTGTTTTTAGGAAAAAGAGGCTGGCAATTCTCAAAGATACCTGTAAAACAATGGCTGCTTGCCGTGTTCGGAGAAAGCGTCTCCTTTCTAAAACCATCCTGAGCCAGCTCTGAAGAAGAATGATTTTCCTGATCACTTCTTTGTGTAGTGTATCCTGTAGTATTTGCCGCTCAGCCTCTTTCATAAAAACCTGCTCAGTTAAAGAAAAGTTTATCAACAAACTGTTCAGCTGTATCTCCACAAGCTAAAAAATGAAAATGACTTACTACTGAAGCAAACCTTAGCAGCCGACAGCAATTAGCACTCCCAAAAAGTAAAAAAGTCATTTTGTTTTTAACAAATCTCAGTGTTAGGACTTCAAAATATACACCTATGCTTACAGTATTCAAATCATAGAACACTTCTAAAATGAAAACATCAACCTTTTTGACAAATACCAATAGCAACAATTTCCCAAAAGTAATATCCTTACAATACAGAATTGTACTGCATTGTAGGAAGACAGGTCAGCATCAAAAATAATGAGACAACTACTAACATCCGTGTCAACATTTACAACAGTTAGAAACAGGTAATTTAAATATGAATCACAGAAAAAAGCAGCAGTTGTAAATGAACTGCACTGAATGCAGTGTACATTAGTGTTTCTTATTTGATTATGGAAAGTTCCACAGACCTTGGTCTTCCCTATTTGACAGTAGTTTTTATCCAGTTTTAGTTTATTCAAATAAGCTAAAATGTCTTCCTTAGAGGCTTTGGCATTTTTAGGAAGTAGCACCTGAAACTGATCTATGAATTCCTGTGAAAAGCAGAGACAGCAAGAGATCAAAGTTAGAAGTCAATTCACAAGTTTAGAGTTTCAATTAGATTTCTAAAATTAAGCTAAGACCTGTGAGCTACAAGGATACAAAAGTACTTATTTCTCATTCCAAATTGAACTATTTTCCCTATTTTGTAAAATGCAGGCTTCCTGTAGCTTCCAACTAAAGGTAAAGATCACGTATACACAATCTATAAAGCTACAAGCACAAAGTATTCTATAGAAAACTCACATATGGAGACAATGTGCAGCACTGATAGTTTACACTTGCAACACAGTACTCAGAACGCTTTCCTTCATGAAACAAGTAGAACAGCATACTGGCAGATGACTCATACAATAGTTTAGACTACAGCTTGTCACCATGCAGGCTCTGTCAAAACTATAATGAATTTTTACAGTTCATCCCAAGTGGTCATGAGCTTCACATGAACAGAGACACAAAAGACTCTGAGACAACGCATGCTTTTCCAACAGCAGCAGATATTTCTGAAAGCATAATCCACTCCCAGTTCCTCACATACCTGGAACGTATACTTGGCACTGTAGCCAGATCTTCTGATTCGCACAGTTTCAAGCATGCCAGTGTACCTTAACTGTTGAAGCACCAAGCTTTCATCAAAAAGCATCTCTTTCTGAAAAAGAACAGAAATGAACAGCTAAAAATTGCCTGAAGAGTCCTACTTCAGTTGAAAAAGTACATTCTGGTTACCTTTCACCTTTATAGAGAATGACAGTGAACAAGTCAAAAGAGATATATTACAGGGCTAGAAGACTTAGGTGCACAGCACTCACATCAGCTCAATTCTTAAGGCAGTCTTACCTTCTCAGCGTTGGAGCGGATACAACGGATGAAGAACGGCTCAGCTTTCCCCAGTGTCTCCAGTAATTTATTAAGTGAAGTCTGAAATTAAATATTCAGAAATATTTTTTTTCCTTCATACATTAACATTTTGAGTTACATTTGACAGCAATACAGTTCCTTCCTCAGAAATAAGGTTCTTTCAGGTCTGATGGCTATACAAATCCTAATTCATCCAATATGGAAGTTATTCCACACTGCATATTGGATCCCTGTACTTGTTTTTAACCTTTTCTCAGGATAATGAAAAGTGGAGTATGCATATCCTGTTACGGTAGCACTAGATCTGCATACAAGTATGATGCTGATTGTACAGAGAACTAACACATTTCATAGTATATGGATAATCTCTAGTTGCAGTCTAACTTTAATAAAGCCTACTTCAATAAATCCCAAGAGTAAAAAAACATTTTGTTTTTCAAGCCAAATCAGCCTAGATTGCCAGGAAGGTCTGATCTCATGAGGTCAGAGTGCACCTAGAGGTATGTACCACCATATCAGTCACCTACCTGGAACTGCGCACTTATGCTAGGGGGTTTCTTCTTTTTGTGCAAGTGCAAGAGGGATTTTGTAGTTCGATCGTGTAGAGTCATGCTTACTATGAGCTTCAGAGATTTGGAATCCAGCAAGTTCTAGAAGAAAGTTTTCATAATCAACATAAAGTGTAAGTCTCTTAACTGAAGTGGAAATATTTCTGTCTGCATCACAATAAACGGGAATGAAACTCCCTGCCGAATGAAACTGCTGAGCTCCACATACAATGACATGTTACACTTCAGGACTCTTTATTTCAGACCCAAACATCTTAATGTTAAAACTTTTTCATTGCTCCATCCCAATAGTATAAGGTGGGCTACAAAATTACTGTGTTTGCCTTCCATGACTTGATTAGAAATGCCTTTATGTATTTATGGCATCTCTAGTCTAATTAAACAGATGATGATTCATAATTTTTTTTCCATTCAGATCTTCTTATAAAGGTGAACATTTAACTATCCTTCTAATTGTGAAAATGGAAGTTTTAGAACATAAACGATAAAGACTTCCCTACACCAAGAAAGATTTTCTGAAGTGAGTTTTGTAAATCAAAATGAATATTCACAGTGCGAAAAAAAACAACAAACGAGAAATCTAAGTTATGCTATAAACTTTACCTTGGGAATGATCTGCTTTTGTTTGATACCTCTACTTTTCCTGTTAAAATATTAAAGATTATTATAAAAAAATCCACATGATTTTTAGTTATTTCAGCAAGCCATAAATTGGTGCAAGTTATGAGGCAAGATGAGGGATAGAAGAAAATGAGCACAACGACATCAGGGTGCGTTCATGCACAGAGCCTCTTACAAGTGATCAATGCAAGAAATGCAAACTGCTTCGCAACAAGATTTTTATTTTTATTTTTAAATAAAACTGTAGGTATTGGAAGCTTTCAAAAGTGGAACACTCTCTAAAGTTAAAGCTATTAAAAACTACTGTTGCATACACTATTTTTGTGAAGCTATTTTATTTAGTTAACTGTACAGTCATCGAATACTGAATGCTAAGGCACTATCAAGTAAAAACACTTCATTCAGAAGTTATTGCTGCTTGCACCAGAACCCCTGTGAAAGTACTTAACTGCTCACAAAAGAACAACACAGGCCCCAGCACTCCACTTATGAATTCTGATACATCTGAGATCATCCCTAGAACTTCCTGGGGCAGTACACAAACCTTCATCCACAGTGAACTAGAACCTGAAGCTGTCAGAAACAAGGCTGTAGTTCAAATCCTCCTAATTCAAAACATGATAACTCCATGATGTAAGGCATGTTCCAACCCCATGCCAACCAGTTTACATTTAGTTATACAAGAGAGCACAGACTGATTTTCTTACACATGCATAGCTGCACACAGGTAAAGAGTCTTAACCCAGGAGCATACATAGCATTGACATCTTGAATTTCAGGAAACTATTAGTTTTAGCTTGTGAGAGGTTTCATTGTCAAAAGTTTCCCAACAAAGTTGTACTACATTCTTGGGTTTTAAAACAAGTTTACAGGAAAAGTGGGCTTAACTGTCAGCTTATGCAAAGGAAACAACAAAGCATTCTCTGTAGCCTTTATACATTTAGAAGAAATTATTTTGTTCTTAATTGTCATTTCGTTTTTTCAGAAGACAAACTTGGGACAAGTATATATTTTATGGGCTAGACTAACTGCTTGGTTATTGTTGCACTTTCAAAGCAATACCTAGAGCACCAGAACTCACATGAAGTGGGAGCGGTGTTGAAGTCGATTGAGTGACCGAAGCAGCTTACAGGGATCATCTCCCTGCCATGGAAGTCCTTTTATACTTGCGATGATTTGTTCATGCATGTCTCTAAAATGATTCACAGCAAAACAAAGATGGCAAACAAAGACATATGGCCACAAAGGAGAAAACAGGAGTTCAAAAACAAGAGATCCCATCACCAAGTGTGTTCCAAACAGTAGCAGGTCAATCCCAGGCTACTTTTTCCTAAACATGAATGATTATGATGTCAAGTCGGCACTTTCTGCTTTGTTAGTGCCCTAAAATTTAGTTACCAGGGTCACATACTAAGTTACTTTCTAATTCTACCTCTTCAGGTAAATTCTCAAACCACTAATGCTGAATACATACAGGCAAATGTAACCAAATGTACTTAATGTGCAAAGGACCTTTTTATTAAATTAAGTAGCCTTTTCAGATAGATATAGGCTTCTCTATAATCAAGCAGTAAGTAATGTATAGATTTGACTACTAAAATGAGGCTGCGTAAGCAGACTCATGAGAAAAGCAAGTTAGAAACTAGCCATTACAAGAATATTTCAAATTTCATTATGAATTTTTATTTATTTTTTGTTTCCATTCCAAACTTATTTACACGTTTAGCTTTTCAAAGTAAGCCTGGGATGGTCCCTAATTTGTGGCAGATTCCATTATTTTAAGCATGCACCATGCTTCTGGAGTGTTGTGTCTTGGTACAGAACTTACCTTCTTTACTCTCCAGAGAGGCACAAACCAAAAATAACAGAAGCATAAGAGTCACTTCTGACTGTTAGATGCCGTCACCATTCTGAGCTGCTCATTGAGGCAGCTATAACAGTCTCAGAGACAGTTGCTTGTTTCCCCTTACACCTCTGAACATTTTTAGAATACCAAGATTTTGTTTTAAGATATTGCAAGGTAACAGATATTTTAAACTACGACCAAGTTGCAAACTATGACTATGAATTGCATCTTTAGTTCTTAGCTGCCACAAGTGACAGAGACTGTGTAGGATGAAGTAATTATGAAGCAGTATGAAGTCATTACTTGATGTGTATTATACTTCCTGGCTTCACTTTTACACAGAGCATGCTCAGAAGGTCAGTCTGTCCAGGAATGTGCCTCCCTGGCCTTTAAACCCAGGCCTATTTCTACTTACTTCTTGTTTTCATAAAAAGAAATGATGTCTTCAAAAGCATTTATATCGAAATCCTCAGAACAATCAAATGAGAAATCAAGCATTGAGCAGCTGCAAAAGGAACATGTATAAAACCTAAATATTCAACAGAAAGGCAAATATGCCTATACAGAATGACGTGTGGTGCCCACTTCTGTAGAACTTGCCCTGCCTCCTAATCGAATCATAAGGCTGCAAAAAACACGAGTAGTCCTATGAATTCTTCAGTGACAGAGTGGCTGCAGAGGAACGCACAACGCTAAAAGCAACACACACAAAATACAGATGGAGAACTCAAAAACCCTGTGGTAAATGGGACTGAGGCTGCATCACCAACGTTTGCTAGTACTGGGTCTTACACAAAGTAAGCTAGGGTATTGTTTTGATACAGTTAAAAAGGCCAAACAAAACAAGATGAAGAAATAAAACCTGCTATCCTTGTGGAAAGATCTAGCTGACATTTGATATACGAAAATGTGACTGAGCAGTTCAGGTCTTTTCCCTGATTCAGGTTAAGTACGTGTTTCTCACCGGTAAACTTTTTCTACTGGTGTATTTGATCTCTGGAGTTCTCCAAGTGGAACTCTGGGTCCTTGGCGCACCACTCCTGTTATGAAATAATCACCAGATTGAATTTTGACAAAGACGGAAGCATAATAGACAAAAATAACCCATCAATTATAACAAGCAAAGTATCTTATCACGGGTCTGCAGTTTTCCTTGAGTACTTTAGCTATCAAGCTAGACAGACCACTTTGTTTCTCAGACTCCCTACTACTACCAAGTAAACTGCAACTGCTCAGAACAGCTTTTCAAAATTAGTATTACATCTTGAATGCTCATTTGAAACTTTAAGGAAGTCTGAGAAGATCAATGAAGATCAAGAACAGTGATAAGAAGACCACACATACCAGAACTTGTATTATCTTCCCAAATTTTTACAAATAGGACTGCAAACTTGGCACAGCCTGCTGGCAACACTGCACTAATTGGAAGGGAAGTCTGAATGATCTCAGCTAAAAAGTGACAACCTCTTTGTTGTATACAGGTTTAGTCATTTTCACAAGTTAGTTTTGTCTCTAGTACCAAACCAAGATTGCATCTGGAAGGTTTTGCAGTTAACTAGTTCTGTCAACAAGCACTAATCAATTTGAAAGTATTTGAAAGCATTTCCAGAATGTTTTTTCATACCATACCTGCAGTCTTCTGAGCTCTCTGCCGTCCAGCTTCCGCAAAGACAGCCATTGCTCGAATAGCTGCCCGCAGAACAGCCCAACGGAATACAGCTACAGGGTCCATCCCTATCAGCTCCCGAACATAAGCACTGTCACTGCTCCGCAGCAAAGCAACAATATCTGGTCTCATGTAATCCATATTTTTCTCTCTGAAATCCTGCAAAACAGGGAACACAAGCTCTCAGGAAAGCAGTTACACAGACATCACACAGAACTGTGTTTCAACCCAAGATAATCATCACAATTCAGAGTAATTATTCTACACAATTTTACTACAGTGAGCATTATCCTCAAGTCTGGGTGCGGGAAATAATCTAAAATACATCTGATGAAACATCTGATTCAACCCATTCCCAGCAAACTTTCTACACCTTGACAAAACTGTCAGAAAGGCAAGGAATTTTTTTTTTGTGGCCATCAGATCTGTCACCTACTTTTATATGGTATTTGACTTTCCCAGCAAAGTGTCGAATAATAAAAGCAGGTTCCATTACTGGGGTTCCAACAAAAAACTTGTTCTCCTCATGCTGCTGTTTGAATTTTGCAAGTAGAGTTTGGTTGGTGGCATGTGGAAAACTAGGAAAACAAAACAGAAGAGGTCAGCTACTTTTCTCCAAATACAGTTATGTTTATTGAAGTGCAAGAGGACAGACTGAAGAACACCTGTTGACCCTGTGGAAAGTATTTATTAAGATCTCTAAATTTTAGTCACTACTTACAGACCTGGTTTGAATCTTAGAGGTGGACTTAATTTTTGAACAGAAAAAAAAAAAAAACAGTTCCACACACAGCAGAATATTCTGAGGTTTCAAGTGTACATCAGTGCATCCTCCCACTTCACCAATCAAGCTTTTTACTTACTGTTCCAAGGGTACACAGAGATGCATTTTATTTTAATCGTAGTTCCATTGAAAAACACAAAAGTGGAAATTTCCAAATCTGCTTAAGCCAAGGTTCAAATTTAGTATCAATTTATATCACTACCATATTGGAATTATTAGAAACAAATGAGTGTAGATCCACAGCCATAAGATGACCCTTTGCTTACCACAACATTCCACCTTATTTAAAAAAAAAAAAAAAAAGCTATATTTCTGCTCCCTTCCACAGCCTTTCCCTCCTCCCTGCCACACTTTTTTTTTCCCCCCAAGAAGATGTTTGTTGCTTACTTGCTTTCTTCATCCAGAAGATAGAAGAGACCAGTGGGCTTCTTGCTGATTAAGTGAATGCAGGCCACATTATCAGTATAGTCAATATTGTGCCAAGTGATCCCTTCACTCTTATATTCCTCCTGCGCAGCTCAAGAAAATTCCGTCATCAGTACAGTGCCCTGACCTTTAACGTACTGTGGTCTAAGTGCTTAAAAGACATCGTTGAACAGCTATGGCAAGTTGAGTTTGTTAGTTCAGGCAGCAGAAACAAAAATAAGGAAAATTTATAAATAAGAACAGAACAGCAGGCATATTGGGTCAGATCAAAAGGTTCACCTAAGCAAGTCACTCAACAGCGAATGTTTAGGGTAGAACTATTTAAAAAACAAAACAGTGAAAGAATGTTTATTCCCCTATTACGCCTTTCCAGGGATTAGTAGTCTACAAACTTGGAGTCTGACATTATATCTCCAGCATTACATTGAAAAACCTGGGTAGACATATTGGAAGAATTTAAGTTTATCTTTCTCTTCCATAATTCTTGTATTATAAGAAATTACATATTAAATATGAACTTCCAGCACTTCCAAATTGCACTGTCAGATGAAATCATTTAAGTGTCAAAACAGGCAGTTAAGCCCTATACAATATCAACACGAGAACTTCCCTAAGGAAGCAATGTACATTGCTTAGGTTCAGAGAATTTGGAGCTCTCTTTGACAAGAAAATATGAAGCTCTTCTGCATAAATGATAATGCATCAAATGTGTGACAGAACAAGCTTCCTATCAAAACACAGAACTGAAATATTAGCTTTTCTTACTGCTGTAAATGACCACAGAAAAAGTTAAAGATAGGCTACTAATGTAAAAAAGATAACCCACAGAAAATTAACTAAGTTTTACATTTAACAAAAGACAAAGAGCACCCCTCTTACTGTTCTATGAGGATGAAAAATAGATTATTTTTAAGTAGGTAGAATTAAATCTAATAACAGACTGCTCAGTGTGCATGCCACATTACAGAACTGAAATGTCACTTTCCACAAACAATAAAGCCTTTCTTTAAAAGATATAGAGACCCCTCTACCCACTCCCTCCCAAGGGCCCTCATGCTGCAAGAGATACAGGAAATGGGTCATTCAAGGATTAAGCTCATTTTGAAAAACAGCATTAGAAAAAGAAAACAATGTTAACTATTTACTCTAGTTAATCTGGATAGCCATTTCTGTCATAAGTCACAAAACAGAGACCTCAACACTATGTTTACATATGAAGTTTGTATGCTTGGCAATTTGCTTCTCTTTAAAATGCTTGTTTAAAGTTACCTACATATTGTTGAAAAAAATACTATGTATTACAGAATGACTTCATACTTTCAGCAGAGCAACCAGAGAATAACGTTTTGGCACAAAACAGAAAAAGTCCAAATCTAAAGCAAAAAAGCCCCCAAACCTCAGTCTAGAAGTGCAATCTGTTAGCTCTTGCAGCACTCAAAGCACTCTGTAAGAAGATGATACATTCTGCAAACAAGTAGATCAATATATGCCAGTAGTATCAGAACTACTGCCAATATCAACATACAGTTGTATCCCCTATATGCAGCTGGGTGGAAGATGCAACAAAGACTGGTTATTAAATATTTACCAGCTGACAAAAATAAAAGAAACTGTCCCCCCCAATTTTTTTTTTTTTAAAACCTGAAACACACACACCACACCTACAGACTTTCAATCTCATAGTTTAGAGTTCATCTGATTTATGTCTGGGGTTGCCTGAGTGTCTTTTTTTGTTTCTTGCAGTCAAACAGAAACTCACTGCTAGCTCTCTGAAGAAAAACCCAGCTATCATTAGCATATGCTGTACACTAAATACATTAAAGCTGCAACCTTCAAACAATATCATAATAAGCAATATTAAAACAAGAAATTAAAAAAAAAAAAAACAACACTTTGGGAAACATATTCAACCAACTATAAAAATTATGCCATGAGGTTTTGCAGAACAGTTTGTATAATAGATGAGCCCTTACTAAACACCAAGTTTTTGTTTCAGTAACTAATTTCTTACCTGTTCCAATTTGAAAATATGCTGATTGAAATAATACTGAAGCTGCTCATTTGCATAATTTATGCAGAACTGCTCAAAACTGTTGGTTTCATAGTCTTCAAACCCAAAAGCATCAAGTACACCAATGGACAAACACTAAAGGAAGAAGATGTGGAAATCTAGTTAAGCAATCTGTCATACAGTGACTTAACCCACAACAGCTAACCATCACAAAAGATGCTGTAACGTATGTTGATAGATTATGAATAACTGTAATGTACATTACAGATTTTGAATATTTAACAGTTATGTCTACTGTGAAAACAAAGAAATGTAATATTACAAGGAACTTTACTAAGGACTTCAGAAGAATCTAGGTTTATCCAAGATATACAAAAATGTCATCTACAGCATTCTCTGATAGCTCGAAATACAGAACTGTCTAAAAAGACTTGCTTTTGTGAGAAACTTACTGTAACAGATTCTTCCATGTCCTTCTTATTAAGGAGTGCATGATTAATTCGCAGAACAATCCAATCAAACAGAGCACTGTACAAGGACTTTGCCATTGAATCACGAGCTGTTATTGCCTGCAGATGAAACAAAGTTCATAACTTCATTTAAAAAAAGCATTTCTATTTCAGACCAGTGTCACTCAGAGGTTACGATCCTACCAGAGACAAAAACAAAATCTTCCTTTAATGCTAACTTCTAATGTTCCAAATAACCCTTACCAAACATGACAGTGTACCACATTAGCTTTTTTGTAGCCAAAAAAGAACCAGGTTTCAATTATTTAAAATAATTCTGTTAGTGTTCTTTTACTCACCTCATTGAGACTATATGGCAAAATAAGCTTATCATTAGCAGTCACAGTTTTTCTTTTTGTTAGCACTTCCACTAGAATTTCGCGTTTGACCTTCAAAACAAGCAAGAACAAGAGTTATTGACACCCTAAAACTTCCCAATGAGTACTCTGATGGCAACAGCGGAGATTAAAATTTCGTCAGAAAAGCCCAAGCAGTTTGAAAACAGCTACATTTATCATTCATCAATATCTTTACAAGTTCTTCAATTCCTTTCAATTATTCTCAGCTTAGATTCATTCAGTTCTTTCCCTATGGTGGCAAAGCACACATCTCCAGTAAATTTATTCCTGCTCAGCTCTGATTAGCAAGTAAACAGATTTTACTTGCATGCTACGGGCTACATTCCATCCCTAACCCCAGTAATTTCACCACATTCATCCCTTTCCTCTCCCATAAGATGAACGTTGTGGAAGTATTATAAACCACATATAGACATAGCATACTGGGCCACAACATATTCGAGAAAAATGCTGAGGTAGAGCATGATAAAAAGGCATGTCAAACATTAGAGCTAACAAGAAGTACTCTACTTTCAAAAGCTGAGAAAGAATGTCCAGCACTTCAGGAGGTCCTACTTCCAATCCTTCATCACGACCTGTAGCTTTCTTCTTGTACGTAACATTGCCCAAATAAAGAATAGCTGAAAGCACTGAAAAAATCCTAAGGAAGAAAAATTAATGTTATAAGAATTTTTCTTAAGAGTAGAAGTTCATTAAAACAGGCTAATAGACCCAATTCTGTTTCAAGAATTTGTCCATGTGCACTCACAAATATTCAGCTTTCCTCGATTACTACTGGATTAAATGTGATCCCAACACATATACAGTTTATTGCAATTCATGAACATTAACTGTCAGTAACAAAGGCTGAAAAGTTCCACTTACTGTTTTTTTGTTGCTGAAAGAAAGCCAACCATCTCCATTGCTTGTTTTAATCTTTCAAAGTCATGCCGGAGATCTTCCCCATCTTCAATTTTCAAGTTATGCTGTGAAGAAAGCCCTTGACTTAGATGCAAAGAAAGAAGCCCAAACGTCACAAGAAAATACATATAATCTGTTCTGCTTTCTTTGATCTTAGTACAACATCTGACAGAAAACAATTACCAATGAATTTGTAAATCCCTGTCACAGATTACCTGGTTGAGGTAGAAATAATCTTCAGGTTGCTTGAGGTGAAATTCTTTACGCTCTTCCTCATTGACTCCAAGTAGCAAATAATAAAAGACATGATAGTTCCTACAAATACAAAAAGTCAAATACATTCCTCTTTCATGAAAATATACTGATTTTTCTTTTTATTTTTCTTTTACATACTTGAAATGCTTTTAAACTCTCATAATGGTTATGATCATACTAACTGTACTAATCTCTTACCTTTCATCTTTTTCATGAGAAACAAGACGAGATTTTTCAAGCAGGTATTTTTCAACAACAGCCCTAAAGAGACCCAAAAAAAGGAAAAAAAACATAAGGGCAAAAAAAAAAAAAGACTTTACAAAACATCAGGCAGTAATTGCTAAGAGAGTTCCAATAATGAAATCTGCACTAGTATACATAAGAGAATAGCTTAGCTGCTATCTAAAACAAAAAATTCAGTACGCACAATATTCTAACTTGAACAATTAAAAGAATTAGAATCATAGACTGGTTTGGGTGTTATGAAAAAAGCCTTTGTTTAGTATGAAGGTAAAGATGCAGCAGTAGTCAAATTCCTAACTTGATATGGTTGTACAGCAAGGTGAGAATATTATGCATCACCTCATTATTCCACAAAACTCGGTTATAGAGTCTTGAAAACATATTCCACAGTGGCAAGCTATTCCCACACAAGAAGACCCTCAAAAAGGCAGTATTTTGTACATACTGGAGTCTTCGCAGATTCCTAAAAGCACACAGATGAACTCCAGAACCACCTCAGACTGTACTTACCCTCGGACAATACCATTCTCTAAGTAGTTGACTTGAATAAATTTTCCAAAACGACTGGAGTTATTGTTGTGTGCTGTTTTTGCATTTCCAAATGCCTGTAATAAAGCAAAATGAGGTAATTTTCAATTAAACTAAATAGACCAACACACAGCATTACTAACTGCTGTTCATTGTTCAGCCTTCTGTTAGCTGGCAATACACACTTGAAATATTATGGAAATGGCAACATACAGACACCAAAACGTGAGCTTAGGAAACCTCCACTGTTCCTCACAGATCTGTGCTCATT
>VXAL01000432.1:79126-102945 GCA_013399475.1 Chauna torquata | reverse complement strand
ATTGGTCGGCATACAAAACAGCAAACTCAGGAAAACAGCAACCTAACCACTGGTGAGTTCTTTTTGAAGGAGACGGAAATTTCTGCAAAGTTACCTCAATTTCTTTCAATACTCCTTATAAGAAACTTTCTTTCAAAACATTGGAAAAAACAAAGCTGTGTGTTATGTTAGAGAATTTAATAAGTGGGAGGCAGAAGCTGGCACTAGGTGCACATCAACTAATTTTAGACTTCACATTCAGACTCCTTCCTGTTTTCCTTAAAATGCTTTACTTCTTACAAGCCTCTAGTAGTGCAAAAATGCCTCTTCATAGCAATTAAAATTGACTAAATACAGCTGTCAGCATCTGCAAAACACTAAAGTGTAATTTTTCACCATACAGGTGCAAACACGGGAAGAATTACGCAAGTTGGGCAAGACAAAAAAGTCAAAACAAAAGCTAGAAGTACAAAGCTTTTGATTCTGATCTTTTATTCAAACCATTAGACTATTACTTCTGTGGGTATGAGTGGGGTAACAGCTGCAAGGGAACAGCATGTTAAAAGATGTAGAGATACATGATTCGCACCCTTGTAACGGTGGTTTTGTTATCCCAGTATAACACACAATTTAACAGTACTTTAAGCAAGATGGAAGAGAAATGGGAAAGCTTGAATAGTGCAAGACAAATTTAAACGTGAGGTACTGGTTAGAGGCCACCTCTACTCAACCATCCTAGCAGGATAATTCCAACAGGTCTACAAAAATGGAAGCAAGTCTACACCATCTAAAATCTCTTTTCAGGATCTCATTCCTTTCCCTCCACTACCCCACCTCTGCAAATTCTACAGATGGTGTATTTGTTAATAGCACTAACATAAAAACACTATAAGACAACAGTCTAAAGCTGTATTTATTTTTACATTACCTGTAAAGTATTACTTTCCCTTGCTTATAAAACAAAACAAAAACTCACACACACAAAAAAACAGCGGATTTACCAAACAATAATCCAACTGAAAGTGAGGCTGTACTGCTTAGTCCATGGCTGTAGGATTGACTACACCTGCCACTTAAATCACCAAGTAGGGCAACATTTCAGGAAACTACTTCAATACTTTATGAAAGAAACATACTAAGCTACATGATTTATCATCAGTCTGTAACTTTACTTTTTTTCCCCCCCCTCAGACAAAATTAATAGGAAGAGAATAGTCAAAATCTATATGGCAATTTTGATGGCATTTTCTAAGTGTCAAGTCTCCATCAAATTAATTAAATTTCATAATATGCATTAAAGCCAATATTGCCTATTTAACAATGTAGTAAAATTCTAGAAAAGAACTACCCCAATCAGTGTAGGGTATCCGTTTAGTTTAAATAAGGCCATAATTTGAAGCCGCATGTTTAGTCAATGAATCATAGCGAAGCTAAAAAGGGAAAGCTACCATTACAGCAAAATTGTTGAGGATGAACTTTATAATATTGCAGTTCTTCACATTTTCATTTACATTTCCAGTACTGCATTCCTCAATCTGAAAGATTCAAGCTCCTCACTTTGTTCATCAAGTATTTTTCAACACAAAAGTAGACACGTATCACAAGTACCTAACCTCTAATATTCTTGAACACCAGCCTCGCCAATTGCTGTCTCAAAAAGAGACCCCTCCCTCCGATCAAACTGAAAACATTTAGCAACTTCAAAAATATTCAGCTATTACTTATCCTCGGTTTCCAAAGCAAGGAACTTCCAGCAAGATAACAGGCTACAGAGACACCCTAGAATTTCAAGGACCAACTGTGCTTTACAGGTAAGGCAAAGGCCTCAGCCCTTACCTTACTTCACATCATGAGGACATACAGTTTTTGTTAGTTGAGCATAATCATTTTTTTTCCCAAATATTCCAGACATCTGTAGATTAACCTGAAAATTGCTCTGTGTTCTAGTAACACTTCAATATTTTTCTTGGTCACCTAAAATTCTGTTGGACTAAACAACTCTAGACTCTTGGTTTTCTTTAACTAAAAGCTCTTGTTTTCTACTCCAAAAGTAGTAGTTCTGAATGGAGCATGCAAATTTACAACATATTTGTTACTACTGTTTGTAATCAACCCTGCCAGAGAAGTTAATGTCTGCCACAGATTGCCTAACAGAGGAGAAGCTGGACTGCAGTGCAGGCAATGCAATGTAACACAGGAAAAAGTCAAAGAAATTACCTTCATTGCAAGCAGTTCCTTCTCAGCTACCTTCTCCCTACTCCCTCTGGCTCTTGAGACCCTGATCCCAATCTATGCCCTCAACTCATCTAAGATGCAGGCCTCTACTTCCTCTGAATGGCTCAGACGCACAATTTAACCTCAAGACAAGGATACCTTATCAGGCTTACAGTGACATTAAAGATCTATAACATGTTATTACCTTACAAAAAGCCTGACGTCATAGCTACAGATGTACACCTGAGTATGATTCAGAGGAAATGAAAATGTGGCTCTATTCAGAAAAAAAGTAATGAAGGCAAAACAACGATGTGTGTTAATGGCAAAGAGTGCAAGTCAAAAGAAACTCAGACTATTCTCACCAACTTTTGTAGTTGTCTTAATTTCATCCTTGATATCGTTACAGATGTCAGCAATGGAAGTAAAAACCTTACTGGCCTAATGCTGCAATTACACTGATAAGAAATTATCTTAAGAAACTTTAGGCTGAACTTTTGTGTGAATTGGGGAAAAAAAAAGAACCAATTAATCATCAGGAGAACCTATGCGTGTCAAAATAGTTTTAAAAAGACTTTTATTGTTAAATACTTTTGGTCTTTGAAGGAAGAACAAGTTTTGCTAGGATCAGCATTAAGTTTCATTTGGTAACACAGTATCAGATACAAACAACACAATAAAGCCCCCATAAAAGCAACTCTACCAGCCACACTTAAGTCACTTAATACATCAAGAAACCACGATATGCCAGAAACAAAACGTCTGAATTTTCATTTTCTGAAATAAACAACCCTTTCAGAAGACAGGTGACCTATTAAAATAGCCATCTATTGAAAAAAAAAAATCCTTATAAGCATCTCTGGGTTTACTTCTTGATATTAGTCAGTTTTGGACAGTTTTCCCCTTAAAAAAATACACTTTTTTTTTTTTTTTGAATTAGCATAACATACAAACCCTTAAGTGCTACTCACTGATTAAAGTTTTTAAAAAGGCTTGTGGTAGTATATGTTTTTAAATAGCACCATCCACAGGTACACAGCCTACCTGAAAAACATGTATCATATTTAACCATATTAGAGAGTGTTGTTTCAATAAAATGCAACCACAGTCGACCCAAAAAAAAAAAAAAGTCAGAGGGAAAAGATAGGCAGAGTAAGTATGTCTTGTTTCTTAGAAATGTGAGTTAATAAACACCTTCAGCCATCAAATTCACAAAAAAAGTACTGAACCATGGACTTTTTGTTGAATCACTTTTTCACTACTTTCCTTGACTGGTAAGATAGCTAATACTGTTACATCTTTTAGGAATTTTTCCTTTGCAAATTCCTAAGATATGAGAATCATATCTCATGGCTGCCTTGCCTCCCCGCATGTCCGTCTAGCTAAGGAAAGGCCATATCTAGCCGAAGTAATATTGAGCTACATGCATATGAGTCAAAGAGTTATTCATACACAGGATTATTCAAGAGGTCTAATGTTTGAATCATCATCTGTCAGAAAACTCAGTCTGTACAAAACATTACTTACTAGGTAAACTTCACTTAAATTTTTCATCAGCTGTGTTTACTCTTCCTGAATTATTCAGTTCTACAAACGTTTTAGGTTCCACAGAAAAACACAGACCTACGAAACCTCCCACTCTGATTAGACTATTCATTTGCACAGACAGCTGCCCTGTCACTGCACAACCTCCAACATTCAACTACTAAAAAAAGCTTTTTGAGGCAAACATTCAACCATGGTGACAAAAAAAAAAAAAGAGGCAAAAAAGCCCACACAAATTTTGCAGTTCTACAAAAACAGTTCCATCACATTACTGCAGTAACTCCTGAGTTTGATGCTAATAAGTTAACAACTCTGATAATGGAAATGGCTTTAGAAGCAGCAGTTTGAAAAGTATGGATGTTACGGGACTTTAAATGTAGAGCAGGCAAAGAATCTAATTGTTTCTGAAATTCAAAGACCGAAACCAACTCTTCAGAAAAAAGCTACAGTGAATCTTGAAGCGAAGATAAATATACCCGTGCGTTAAAAGTTCTCCATATCACTTCTACATTATATAGATCTGTTCCTGACAAGATTCCGAATTAAAGACACCAACGACTTACTAAAACTTGACGGGTGTGACTCCAACGTACTAAACTGGAATGTAGGGTTACCTCACACTGTTACTTTAGGGCAAGTACTTCAGTCATGTATTCCAGCTAACAGATCTGAAATCAAAGATCTTCTAATTACGCATAACAAAGTCTTATTTGCAAATAGGTAGGTAGACAAACCGATACCAATCCACCTCTAGGAGTAACGTGGGAGGATACTGATGACATCTTTGAAAGGCTAATTACATCTGCCAGGAGCCTGAGATCATCTCCAGCCACTCGTTTCCAAAAGGTGAAATCAAGGAATACCGAACTAATTTGGATACAAAGTACTTCTTGCTTTCCACAAATAAAACTTGCAAACTAAGCTGGGTAATAATTTTGCCAAAATACTTACAGAGTAATAGAAAACAAGTTTAAAAATTGTATCAGGAAGTCACCTCACATTAGGACCACGCATACCTGTATCAACTGGTCACAATAGTCGTGAAGCAGCACAGTACTCTGCTACGTTTAGTCTGCAATCATGGAACAAAAGGATGTCCCCAGCTTGCAACAGTTTTACTTTCCAGAGATTGCAAAACCAAACTTACCAAGACCTAGCACTACCATGACATAAACAACTGGAGACATACATCAATTAGGCAACGATGGTCAGCATGATAAAGCGCAGCCTCAGTGCTGTAGCAGCCTTGATATTGTCAAGCATAGCTCAAAAATAAAACAAGAACCCTGAGAGTTTTAAGGCCATTTTCGAAAATACTGAGATACTTGTCCGAAAGTTTACAGGCTACTCATGCTGAGAGGTAGAGACATCACGTGAAGAAGCAGGGCAGTGCGTGGTTGACAAGTCGGCAAGCAGGAGATGGACGGTAGCAGGGTGCCCTGAGCGGAGGCGAGGTCATCCCGCTGCGCATCGGCCGGGATGTTCGGACGGGCGGCTGAGGCGCGCTCCCTCGCCTAGGGCAGGACCAGCTCTTCGGGCACATCAGATGCAAAACGAACCCGCAGCAACACACCCGTGGCGAGCCCGCGCAGCAGCCCAGAAGCCAGGCACCCCGCAGCCCCTGCCTGCCGCTCGCCTCGGCCCCCGGCAGCCCCCGGGGCGCCCCTCAGGGACGGCTCCCGGCCCCCAGCGGTTCCCTGGGCCCCAGACTCCTGAGGGAAGCGGCGGGGCCGCAGGGCTCCGGCCCTCCAGACCACCTCCCCCCCAGACGCACAGCTCCTCCGCCAGCCGCGCCGGCCCCGGGGCTCAGTGGGCAGCCCCTCTCCCGCGTCAGTGCGAGACACGGTCGCTCCGAGGCGCCGACACCACCGTCACCACAGAGGAGGAAGGGAAAAGATGGAGCACGGGGCCGCGCTTCGCCGCCGCTTACCTCAGCCAGTGGGTGAAGCGCTGGCGACCGGCGCCGCCGCCCGCCACAGGCCCCGCTGAGGCGCCGCTCGCCACTTCCGGGTAGGGGGAGGGGGAGGCAGGGCGGCGCCCATTCAGCGCCGCGCGCGCACTGCGCATGCCTCCCCTCTATGCCCCCCTCGCCCGCCCCGGCGGCTGAGCTGCGCGAGGCGGCAGGCGCTGCGGGAGGACATGACGGGCGGTCTGGGGCCGTCTCACCCCCGCCTGCGGCTCCTAACGCAGCTCGAGGGCGGGCGTTAGTCGGCAACCAGGTGCTTTCTGAGGCAGGGCCCTGCGGCGAGCAAGCGGGAGTGGGTGGATTCCTGTCAAAACCGAAAAACCTCAGCGCCGTCTTCGGCTGAGAGCGTTGCCTCCCGGCGCTGTGAGGGCTCCCGCCGCGGAGGCGGCGGCGTTGGTGATGCTTCACCGCCCTCCTCACCCCGTTTGGTGGAGTACTGGGGCGGTGTAGGAGACCCCTAGCGTGGCCTTCTTGAGCTTGGGAGGGGAAAGGGCAGCGTGCGGGGTCCAGTGGGTCTGACTGACCGGCAGCACTTGCAGGCTCACCCTGGTGCTGAGGGGAGCGTAGCACTCCTCTGTAGGCGCAGCCCGGGTGGGAGGCATCCCCGCTAAAGCCCCGGCGCTGGGGGAGGCCCCGTGCCGGCGGGGTGCCCCGCTCGGTCCCGGCGGGGGCGGCTTGCTTCGCTCCTCCGCGCCGCCAGCGGGCGCGCGGTGCTTCCCTGCTGCAGCGCGGGGGCGGCGCTGCGCATGCGCGGCCGGTCGAACGGGCCGGCGGCTGAGGCGGCGGCGCGGGGAGGGAAGGAAGGGAAGGGGGGAGTGAGGGGCAGCGTCTCACAGCTCGTCTCCTCCCTCGTAGTCCGGTGCCGTTTCCTGCTCTGTCTTGGAAGGATGGCCGCGCAGGCGGACGGCTCCAGTACCACAGTAGCGGACGGAGAAGTGTCTGAGAAGAAGCGGAAAGGTAGCCGCGGGATGGCGGGGGGGGGGAAGCCTGCCCCGACTGAGGCGCGGCGGGTCGCTGAGGCGGCAGGCGCGGCGGCGGGCCCGCCTGAACGCTCTCTGCTCCTTCAGGAGGAAGAATCGTGAAGTCTCGCTACCTGCAGTACGATAAGAAAGACGCCAAGAAGGTACGTGGGCACATCGTTGCGGGCTCAGGGGTCGCTCAGCAATGGTCCGAGGAGCCGCTCGGGCTCCTGGAAGCAGGACCTAAGCAAAAGACGACTCTGCTGTTGTTACAAGGGAGGCGTTATGTATCACTAAGTTGGTGTAGACTGGGATGGGAGTTTGGGACTGTACTCAGCAGACCTGCAAAGCACCAAGACACCCTAGGATAGTAGCTGTTTATTGTCATCATTCGAGTAGAATGTAAGATATGTTGTTGATCATTCCCATTATTTGTGTTCACTCTTATCTTTTTCTCGATTGTCAGGATACTTCAGCTCATTCCTTTTCAACGTCGACTTGTAAAGCGTCTTCTACAGCTAAACCAAGATCAGTTCTTCCTCAGAAATGTAAAGCTTCTGCTGGTACGTTTTATCAGAAGAATTTAAGGGTTTTTTTTTTCTGAACCAGTTTTTCCAATATGTGCAACTTCTGACAACTCTAAAAACATTTCAAGAGGTGACTTATTGTACTATTTCTATCACTGCTAATTATTATCTGTATGTAAAGGGAATTATTATATAGGAACTTGATGTGGGATTAAGAGGTGTAAACTGAAGTCCATTACTTTATACTCCCGTCTGGGTATTCTCATAGAATCCTAATCTAGAATTGAGTAATTGGGTTGTCCTGAACAAGCCTTCTCTGCAAGGTTTTGAATTATTCTTTTACTATGCCCTCAGTATTACTCTGCTTTTTGTATTTAATCTTTTGAATAAACCCAGTATAAGTGACCACAAATTCCTGTCAGCAAAACAGGCCGTTTTTATTTCTTCAGCAAGAATTGCAAAAGAATTTTCTGGTGAGACCTTAACTTGACTTGAAAATCCTGAGGAAATAACATGATTCAATTTTCCCATCTGAGTGGTGTAGTTCAACTGTGAAATGTTTAGGAGGATAAGATTCTGAACTACTTTAGGTAGGTTAGGGAATATACAAATGATATATATAAAAGTTTGCATAAGGTTGACCCATATTAGTAAAAACATACACAACTGTGAACTTGTGCATAGTCTGTTCTAATTCTTTTAGTTTGGTAACAGCTTCTTTCTACAGGTATTGCTCCTGGCTCATTAAATCAGAGTAGTTTTGAGAAAGGTGATTTGCAGTCCACTTTATTAGATGGAGATAAAATTACTCGACCAGAGCTTGATCTTTCAGCTATTAATGGTAAGCTTCCACTCATGTTCAGTTTCTTGTTTTGTTATTTTTAATGTATGTGTTATAACTTGATTATAAGTAACCCTTATTTCTACTATATTCACACTAGGATGTTGTTAAATAAGGTAAATGTTATTTTTAAGTGTCTTTAAGCAGAGGTATTGAGGCCTTCAGGGTTTAAGTTAACCTCTTGATTTCCAGTATCTTTTGGGTGCACTTTTTTAAAGTTTAGGGTCAAGTATTAAAGAACAAAGTACCCTCAAGTCTTTGTAACAGATTGGTGTTGGAGTCTCAGCCCTTCTGAGAGTTGTACCGTGTCTATCTGTAACTGTCACTTGAAGCTAAGTGCTTGTGTGATCCACATCTTCTCATGAGTATGATCAGAGCTGGAAATAGAGCACAAGTCGTCTTTACTGGTACACATAATGATTTCGAAATTCTCAGTGCCTTTGAAGAATCTGGTGGTATGTTGGCCTACCCCATATACTTTGGTAGAAGAGAGTAATTTTTCTCTTGTTGTGATACAGATAAAACTGTCCTCAAAAAGACTCCTAGTTCAAAATCTTCTTGCAAAAAAGATACAGGGACACATGGAAAAAAACAGAAATCAGTAAGTCTCACTGCTTCCATTTGTTAAGCATCTTTATTTTGAAATATGTGAAACTGTAACTTGTAAAGGTTTCTGGGATGATCTAAAGCCTTGTGGCAGAAGTTGGGTGATAGGTCTGTTGTACTGCTACCAACATTTGTCAACAGGTGTAAGTCTCAGAATTTTACTTCAGCTCCTTGTGGTAAAGAATTTGCTCCAATTTTAGCACTTCTTCAAGTCAATTCTTTTTGTGTTTCTGTGTATGCTTTTTAATTATCACATGATCTTTAAGTATTGTCTAACACTTTTTCTCAGAAAATTAACATTTATTCAACCTAATTTGAAGTGTTTTGAACATCTGCTGGAAACAGTATAAAGAGTGGTGGAACAACGAACAAATAGGTATATTTAGTTAACATGCATTGCTTAAAAAAACAAACTTCATCCAGATGATGTTGTTGATGATAATGCTGATTCTGCCACAAACTGGACTTTACGTAATTTATTTGCACACTGAAAATAAAACTGTTTAAATACCCAAATTGATTTAGAATATTCTTTTTTTAAAGAAATATGATCGTGATGTTCTGATGGAAGTGCTAGGATCTCAGACACTGATTTTAACTTACCTAAGAGTAAAGGTGAGTCAGTCAAGTATTTGGCATTTCAGATTGAAAAGAAATTAAAGAACTCTTTGATATCAAGTTCTTTGTATTCAGATCCATAAAAGTTAGATTTTCATGACTTTACGCGTTAATGGTTGTAAAACTACATGACTTGCTTTGGAAACTCTCTTAGAATGGGTTCTGTGCCACTTCATTAAGCTAGTGCTGGTTCTTCATGAAGTGGGGATGTGCAGAAGTTTCAGGAAAACCAGGAGTAAGAGTGTTTGGAATTCAAGGTTGTAGCAGTGACTTTGTTCACTCAGCGCTGTATAGATATATTCTTCCTTTACCAAAAAAGTAGCGGGAGTTGGGGGAGAAGATGGATGGAGGGCTGTAACTATAATGTGCTGGGCTTATTGCATGAGGTCTCCAATATCTTAATTGAGGCTTTTTGACCTCGGTCTGAAGCTTACATTTATTGCTTCAGAATATGTTAATGGTTTTAGTTAGGAATATTTTTTGGATGTAATAGACAGGAAAAGATCTTGCTGAGCTTGAGGAAAAAGCAGAAGAAAACTTACTAATGTTGTGTGAAGAAAAGGAGAGACAGCAGGAGAAGCTCTGTGAGTTAAAGCGTGAAGTTCTGCTCAAAGAGAGAGAGCAGAAACTTGAAGAGGCATTAGACAAACAGGTAGGCTTTATCACGATTCATTCTTCTCCTGTGTTTAAACAATCTATCTTATGAAGTAGTCCTTTCTCAAGAGAAGATTTCTGTGCTTCTGTGGCCTGCTGGGATACAATTTTATGCATCTCTGAATATCTACTTCCTGTTGTGGTATGTTGTGCTCTCTCATAACCTAAACAAATGCCTTTGTCACTTTTTTTTGGTTGTCCCTTGTGGATAGGCAGGAAGGAGAAGTTAGAGAGCTATTAAGCAAGGGGCAGCAATAGTGCAGTTGCCAGTTGCCAGAGCAGTTTTCATCTCCTGTGCATCAACAGTAAACATCTTAAAACCACGTTAACATCCTGTGAGTTATGCAATTACGATTGGAGCTGAGACGCTAACCCTTAAATGAGTAGTGAACATCTTCTGTCCTTTATCTGTCTTATTTTTGTTAGACAGCAATAGTTGTGCTCTGGTTGTAAGAAGGCAAGTTTTTAATGATTTTCTTGATAGCAAGTGAACTTAGAAGCTAAAGCCTTCACGCTTTCTCAGCATTTTCTTAGTTTTGTTGCATCAAATTAAAAGGGTAGCATGTTTTGAATAACTGGTTTTCAAAACTGCACTTTTAAGCTTGATTTTAACAAGTATGCGTTGCGAAAATTGAATAAGACTTTTGTCGTTCGAGAGTACTTGTAAACCACAATCAGAGGATCAAATGTAAAGCACTTTGTCTGCTACGTTGCTGCTTCTTGCTGCAGTAACAAAGCAAGGTAGGTAGCAGATGAAAACCTGTTAAACAATAGGACAGGAATATCACACCACAAACTTCTAGAATTTTTCTGTCAATGAGCATTTCAGAGGGGCACTTGTTTTTTTTTTTCTTGTATAAAATTGCATATATTCTATTCTTAGAATATATATATATTCTATTCTTATATTCTATTGTTATATATCTTATATATTCTGTTCTTATATTTTTTTATATGTAAAATTTTGTAAATTGTTTTTCTTTATTGAGACA
This sequence comes from Chauna torquata, assembly GCA_013399475.1. Lineage (NCBI taxonomy): Eukaryota > Metazoa > Chordata > Aves > Anseriformes > Anhimidae > Chauna > Chauna torquata. The sequence goes on along the minus strand of VXAL01000432.1, from coordinate 92,044 downwards.
GACTTAAATCACATTCTATGTACAGAAAAGCCAGGTCATGCATTCAGACTGTAGTAACAAAGTGGCTGCTTTGTGAAGAAGTGTTGGTTCATGATGTGTCCTTTTCAGATGGAAGTACTTTCTCCTCTTGTTTCTGTCCTTGAACGGTTTAAAGAGCAATATAAAAGCTTTGCAGTTTCCCTGGATGCAACTAGACATAAATTACCCATAAAGAATATTCACATAGAGGGAGATATGCCAACATACCTAGGTACGAAAATTTTATTTATCAAATATACTTTCAGAAAGTGTTTTTTATATGCCAACCTTCTTACCTTGTTACTGCTAGATCAGTATGTGGCCACTGGAGCAGTTTTGGGTGCTGCTCTCAGTGCTTGTATGGACACTGGGCTGCAACATTAGTCATGTTTTGCTGTGAATAATTCTTGTCTCCATCTAACCACTAAACTGCAGTCAACCAAGTTTTTTATCTTGCAGCAGGGAATAAAAAAGAACTTTCTAGACTAGGGCAGTATTTATAAACCCTTACTTTAAGAAGCTTCTGTGTATTTTATTGTTTAACTGTATTCATGTCATTCTTCCTCCTTTGCTTTTCCTAATGTGCAAGCAAGTTGAAGAGTTGTAGAAATACTGTGATCTCTCTGTTTCTGTGTTTGAGGGGTATAGTCATGTGGGTGGGCTTGCTCATGTTTCCTGTAGAACTAGAGCAAACATATTGTGTGATGTCTTGAACCAGAGAATGTTTGTTTAATAAATCAATACTTGCGATTTGTATTGAAGTCTGTACTAAAACTTAAAAAATATTTTTAAAATGCCAGTCTGCAAGAAACTAGATTCCTCAATTACTAACAATAACCTTGCTTACACTTTAAAACAAATGGAAAAAGATAATAAAAGATAAACTTAAAATTCTTGTAAGAAGTTTTGAAAGAAATATATGTATTTTTGTTTTGTGAATGCTGAAGGAAAGGACAGGATAAATTTTGTGTTGGTGGTACATGCCAATAGCAGTATAGGTAACTAGTCCAGGAATTTTGCATGTTCAAAGCTTTTTGTCGTGCATCTCTGTCTTGCAAAATTCTTGGAAGTACTCTAAATGAGTTTGATTAGCAATTTTAATAGTGTTGCGCCTGTTAGTCTTTGTAACTAAAAATTTGGCTTTCACAGTTTTCTCATGGTGTGTTTCTAAAAGCTGATCAAGCAGTAGTTTTCCATTACCTAGTTCACTTGTCCCTGATTGCTCCAGCTATTAAGTAATCTTGTATTAATGCCACTGTGTGCATTTTTTTTAAATGTTTTTAACATCTCTTATGTTGTAGATGAACTGCAAAAGCAGTTAACCATCACACAGGAACTTCTGGAAGAAGTTATGCCAAGCTACTCAGAAGAAAGTGCAAAAGCATCCAGTATATTGAAAGATCTTAAGGAGGTGTCTCAAAAACTGGATAAAGAGCTTCGAAGGTATTTACAAGAATCAGGTGAAAAGACTCTGGCTAAATATTCAGAGAAAAATCTATAGATCTCACCCTTTGAATCCAGAATGGATAGAGGACTAATTGAGGGAATAGTAGCACTAAGTTTAGTTATGTGTAGCAGAAATCTCCATTTCTGTCCCTACACTACCTACAAAGGAAAGAGTCTTTTGTTTGTTTGTGTACTCTAAGTGAACTACTTCAGTGTGCTGTTCTCTGACACTTTTGCTGAAAATTTCAGTGAGGAAATGCACATGTGTAGGAGAATGAAAAACTACAGGAGACAGAAGAGTGAATTAGAAGCACTATGTCTGAAATAACTGTACAAATATAACTGGTCTTGTTTTTCCTTCCTTCCCTATTAAAGTGTGCATTTTCCCTCTGTATTTGACATCATGCTTGAGGAGGTATAAGGAGCACAACATTTTTTTTCTCCGAGTATTGTGTCAACAAATACAAAGTATTACTGAGCACGAGAAAGAGAGAAAACATGATAAACTTCCTTTCCTTCTCTTCATTTCCCGAGAAGAGACTACAACTGAACTCTTTTAAGGGTGATATACCGTGAAGCCACCCATCTCACTTTCATGCAAACTTTCCCTCCTCTCCTCCAAATTCTAGCCTTTTGAGAAGAAAATTCGTATTTTACGTTTTTTCTTCTGGTGACTATACGGTAGAATGATGTGAATCTCCATGTGCATAGCCTTTGTGATTAAGTAGAAGTTGTTATCCTCCAGAGTAACTGATTTAGTCTGCTATTTGTTCCAGGAGTTTCGCACAAGTGCAGAAGCTGTCCTATGAAGTTAGTAAAGAAGTTTCACTGCATAACCAAAGCATATGCGAAGAGAATCACGGACTAGATGTTGTGAAACACTGGTATTTCAACTGAGTTTGTGCATTTAATTTTTTACTAATGGGTGGGTACTAAATCAATGTCAGTAGACTTATCTTTTTTGCTTCTTGTCTTTGTTTTGTTTCATATCTTTACTTATGAACACGTATCTTGTCCAGCTTGTCAGTTATACCAGAATATGAAAGCGGCAGCATGTATGACTAAGCTAATATAAGAAACGGAGTTTTCTCCTGCATGCTGCCCTGTAAGGAGACATCTTTTTTAAATATGCGTTTCTGTGACGCCTTTCTCCTCACTTGCTGCCTTGACAATATTGAAAGGTAAATAATAATAAATGTTATGCTTAGCAAATATGAACTATGTATTCTTAAACTTGTTTTACTTTCTTGCACTTGGCTTCAAGTGCACTGATTAGCATCTCTTCCCAAGGTAGTGTTTCTTAGAGGGCAATGTATCAGAATATGGATGTGGAACTGTGTATGTTGCCCTGTGCGTTTGTTGATCTAGTCAGGATGATCTGTAGGAATGTACAGCACGATCACTGATCACTCAGTGAACAGCTTCTGGAGGAACTCTTAATTGTCCCTTGTTTCTGGATTTGCCAAGAGGAGAAGCTATGTGGGTAGCAAATAATGAGGCTGATGAATGGAAGAGGACCCTGGTCACTTGCAACAAGTGGAAAGCTTTGGTAAATTTTTGCCTAATTGTCTTGGAAACAAATTACTAAAACATATGCTTTTGTATTAAGTTGAAACCCTCTCTTTAAGTATGTTATATTTTTGGTTTACAATAAAGACTATTTTCCACTGCTGTATCAAGAGCCATCATATTTGAAAATCTTCACTGATCTCCTAAAGAAGCTTTTGTTTCCATCTAGGCTTACATAGGGCTAAAACTACACAATGTATACAGTGATGGATTTATAGGTGCAAACCAGTTCCAGTGGTAAGCCGTGTCCTACTGGCACCCAAAGCGCTGAGGTCAGAAGATTGTGAACGTGAAGAGAAACCTCTAACCTAAATATTGAGTAAATGCCTGGATGAGAAAGACAATGTTCTGTTATGAACATACATGCCAAATGCAGAAGGTTTTTTCAACATACTTTTCATTCTAAAAGTGGAATGCATTTCTTTCTGAAAGACAAGCTGTACCCTGTATTTTTTTTACCTGTGTATCCTCTTTCTGTGATTTTTTTTTTCAAAAGCTTTGCTTTGTATTGTCAGCATAATAGTACATTTGTCTATGAAGCTTTTTGGCCTACTCAGAAAGTACCTGGAACATTCTCCTTGCACTCCCTGAAGTGCTTTTAAACTTCCTAAATGATTCGGGCTTTCTTCCTGCTATTAGTAAGGGTCTAAGTAAATTCTATTTCCTCTTAGTAAAAAATAGGAGTAAATTAAGCTGTAGTAACTGGATCAGTAAGATGTGCGGTGCATTGGATGAGAAATCCGTGACAAGCTATTAAGACCTTCCTTGTATATAATCAGTGTTATTGTTTCATAGCAGCTTATCCATAAGCCAGTGGGAGGGTAGTCAGTTATTTTAAGATATTATCTATTATTTCTTCTTCCTCAGCTGTGTTAGATGAACTGCACCTGATAACTCAGCTGTGTGTGCTGCCATTTGGGCCATGAGTCAGATGCTGCACACAGCAGGATCCTGTTCCTGGTCAGGAACACAAGCTGCACCTATGAAATTGGCCACTGGATGGGGAACTTTGTTAAGCAGTCAAGTCATAGGCTAGCTGTAAGTTAGCAGTCTGTTTTTGGTGGATGGAGATGTCAGAAGAAAGGGTCCTATATGATGAAACCACTAGTCAAACAACAGTTTTTCCTGGGTCTGGATAACTGCTAGGATGTGTGTCCTCATGCCGTTAAGCTGTTCATTATAAGTGTGTTGTTCTGAGACTCAGAAAGTTAAGAGGGCTCTTAAATTTGAGGGGGGAAGGATGAAAACAAGTTTGTAGTGCCTTGATAACTTTGCTTCTGCACAGACACAAGGCAGAATCTTCTGTAGGATTTCTTGATGGTAAACTTCATTGCTGGTCTAAAAAAAAAAAATAATTTTAGGAAATACTTTTGAATTGAACCCACCATCTTCGCTCAAGTGACTTATTACCTCTGAGATACTATTGTATGTAAGCCAAAATGTTACTTAAGCAACAGACAACAAAACATTTCAGGGACATAGGTTTCTATCTAAAGAATAAATATGTTCTGATTTTAATGTTCCCTTTCACTCAGTTGTTTGTCATTTTGGTGAAAGAGGACTTGCTTGCTTCTGGATTTTTTCCCTCTGATCAATTTTTAAGCTATTGAAATGTAATATGTCTGCTTTGATATTGTAAAGTGAAATGGAATGCTGTTGGTTCTCACCCTTGAATGAAGGTGCACGGTGGGGGAGGAAGGTTCTTGCTGTGATCACAATTAAAAAGGTCTAAATCTTTCAGGAAAGTAGTTCCACCTTGCTGCTGCAGGTGGCAGTCATTATCTATACAACAAGCCTAAGGCAAAATGCAAGTCTTGGAGCTAAAGGCCAACTGCATGTACAAAACGAAGTACTAGGGGATGTGCACTCATTGTTTCAGAGGCATTGATGTAAGCATTCTGGCCATTCTTTTCCTTAAATTGAACACTTTTGTAGTTCTTCGTACAAATGGTAGAACAAGTGTTAGATAAAGCAGCTCATCCTCTCTAGGACAGGGTTTATATTTTGAACTGACTTTCTTCCATCTGAATATTCTAATTGGTTTCTGGTTTGGCTCTGTTAAGAAAGAAGTGTTTCAGGCTCCTCCACCTTGAAATAGCCAGATACTAGGTACTGTCATACTCAACACAGAACAAAACGAGTGCAGGATCACTGGAGCAGGAGCTACACAGATGTGACACCACTTATTTTGTATTTTCCACTTACTTTCTGACGATATTGCATGCTCTGAATCTGGTTGGAGTCCTAAGCAACTTGAGATCAATAACCTGAAGGAAAAAAACTCTTTTTTACTTTTGCACCTAGAAATAATGATGTTCCCCTCCTATAATATTGTTTCAATGTAATTTAGTTTTGTTCTATTTGAATTTGTGTAGTACTTAATACCTATGTCATATTGCCCAATTGTTAAGAGTTGTTCTGAGGTTTTGTGCGTGTCTGGGTATTTATCTCTTCCGAAAACTGAAAGCGCTTGCGAAACTAGCCAACTAGGTCTGAGAGCTTGGGGAAGGGGGAGGACATGACAGAAACATATTTGTCCTCTGCAAAATTCTGTTTTTCTTGATTCTCTACACAGTGATTGGTAAAGACATTCTAGGCTACTGTTGCACTGCACAGATTGCCCTGTCTGGATTATTGTATTTTTTGGAGAGCTCTGACCATGTTCTCTTCTGTTACGCTGGCATTGCACGACTGTTTTAATTACTAGCTCAGGAGGGCTGAGTCAAAGTGTTTTGTGCTGTAATTCCTGTGCTGTCTGTGACGGGGTCACCAGGGGTCAACGTAAGGGAGCATCCCTTTTTGCCTGTGGTGTGCTATAGCAGAGCTGCAGCCCAGGAGTTAATTGGGGCCTGTTTGTCTCTTCAACCCCCCAACCCTACAATTCTTTGTTCACACTAGCTGCAAATGGAGCTGATTCTTTGCTCATCGCCATCAAGTAAGCAGCTCATGACCCCAGCAGATGTTTCTGCATTTTAGGCTAATGAGAACTTATTGGATTACTGCAGTCTTCCCTGCCTTGGAGTAAATACCACTTTGTTGGAGATCCGGAAACTCATACTGAATATGATAAACAAACTGCTGGCTGGACTGCGATTGCCAGGACATGAAAAGAGTTCCGCAGAGGCAGAGGATCTAACAGCTCTGAACTGCACCACTGAGCCACACCAATTAAGAGCATTTCCAGTGATTATGTGAGCATTCCTGTTCAACTCACAGAAATAATCTTAGATTGTTTCTTCCGCTGTATTTGTGTGTGGTCTGTAAAGCAAGCACAAGGATGGAGCACTTGGTCTGCAGAATAGTGTCAAATGCCTCTGATTGGCTTCTCTTAAATATTTCTGTGAAAATGCAATACCTATCATGTTTCCTGCTATTTCAAGATCTTAAATTTCATATTTAAGGAAGCAAACACAATTTACCTGTTAATATATAGTTAGTTTTTTGTTTAGATAAGTCACATATTTGGAGATGGCCTGTATGATATCTAAACTTGTTTTCATTTTTACTTCATTGGGGGGAGGGGGGGATAGCTGAAATAGCTGATTGAACAGTAGTGTTTTCAGGAGTGCAACCCAAAAAGATATTCTGTCTGCGGCATTTAATCCTCTCTGCAGTCAGGTTTTGTTGCCTATTCCTTCAGAACTTTTAAGCAATGTTTCAGTAAGTGAAATGGTAAACACGTAGAACTGCAGCACTTATCCCAAGGTAATCCCAGCTGAAGTTTTAGATTGACTATAGAGCAATATTAGTACAGTTATACAACTTTATAGAGTATTATGGGAAAGTATAGTATCTCTATAGGCAGTACTAAAAGATGTCAAGAGTCCTTAGCCCTTTCTTGCTACTTTCTTTGGCTTGAGAAATTAAAAATAGCTTGACCTAACTGAACAAAATTTCTTAATATGATGTATGATAAAAGGACGCCTCTACCCAGTTTGAGTTACAAAGGTGTCCAGCTGAGTTTTGAATAACTCTTCAGGGTGGAGGTCTCCTATAATTTGTGTGTAAAACTTCTATTTAATGCAAAATTATGCACAGAATTCTATTACATCAGTCATATGTAGAGGCTGAGGAGAAAACTGGAAAGTCACTTTTTACTAAATGTCTTAATGGCAGCCATATCTGACTAAGCACAGTGCTCTATTCCTGTTCTAAATCAGTATCTGATCATGTTAATGATTCCTTAGTACTATTTCAGTCATTTTGTCGGGAATTAAAATATATTATTACTCTGGAAGATCAGCCTCTCCTGTTCTGTAGATGATTAATAGGAATTTTTGACGGATCTATTTAATAATTCTTGATATCATCCTGTATTATATGCTACTCAGATTACATTGTTGTTTTGAATGCGCTCTTTAATTATCCTTTCCTTGTAATTTTGTTCTAGGTTGTTTTTATTCCCAGAAGGCAGGATCAGTCTTGTTTCTACTGCTTAGTGTCTGGACTGATGTTGTAGTTTCTGTAAAAAGACATCCTCATTGTAGGTAAGGTTGGGTTAGTATGGCAAAGCCGGTAGGATACTTCTTTCACAGTCGTCTGTGTTTGGCTAACAGGGCCATTATAGAAGCACATGAAAAAAGGAAGGCAAAGCTAGCAGTTAAAGAAATAGGTGTGTTTTTTTGCCATATATATTTTTGCCCATTTGAATATAATGCTGTGAAAATTAGTAAAAAAAAAAAAAAAAAAAAAAGGAAAAAAAAAAAAAAACCCTAAGTCTTGCCCCAGAGAATGTAATANAGATACCCAATTTTGTCTGGCTGCTGTGTTACAGACCAGTTTTGCTGACCTTGTGCTCGGACAAAACACTTCAGCTCTGTCTCCAACCACATAAACTCAATTGAAAAAAAAAAAAGGCAAACAAACAAAAAACCCTAAGTCTTGTCCCAGAGTATGTAATGACTGACACAAATGTTTTTCCAGTGGGAGGGAGCAACAAATGATTCTGGCTTCCCTAAAGCTGGTGATTTNTTTTCTTTTTTTTTTTTTTCCCCCCTCACCTTCTGTTGACATCTACTGAGTACAGGACCTAATGACAGAACTAAATCACTAATGGCTATGTTTTTACTGCAGTATGTTTTCTTAACATGGATTTGCATATTTGAGTATAACTTTCTTTGCCTTTAGGTCTGAACACTTCTATGACAGGTTAGGGTGAGAACACTCATGCTGAGGCAGTTAACAAGGGTTAATTATTAAGAGCGTGACTCTACCACTTCATTCTTGTGAGGAGTCTTACTGATTTGAATTTTGTAATTGGAGGAGGTGGGGAATGAAGAAGGAGGCCCAACTGAGAATAGCAGTACTCAATAATTAGTGTTATTTGGAGCTTAGTGCTCTCTCTTTTTTGTTTGATGAATACTTCTCCAATAATTTTAATGTTTCACATAGCTTATTTACTAGGTAGATGGGACATTGGGGAAAAACTTTCTTCTCTAGAGAGTAATAATGAGGAGAACGTACAAGTAGTCACTATATAACTTAGATCTATTCAGAACCAATTTAGATGTGTTCGTGCCTTCTATAAACTGCAGTCTCTCGCTCACCTTTCTAACATACCAGTATAGCCACACCAATCCCCCGCACACTTTCAACCTGGGCAAGTGCCTGAGATTCCTAAAATTTCATGAGGAGCAGAATTCCGTTTTTTGTAAACGAAATAAAAATCTGAACTATGCACACTGCAAGCAGTGGGTGAATATGGCCCATAGATTTGACTGATGAATAGTTTTTATACATAAGCAGTTCTTACAGAACTTCCTTTAAACTCCTAACTATTACCAGATGTGGGTTGCAGGCGGCTGCTGGAATTCCAACACCTGTTGCATCACACTGAATAGGATTCATTTTGGCAGGCACAGAAAATTCCATTTCAGTAACTAAATAGTTTGAAATGATATCTAAAGACTCCTTTTTTTTAGACCAAACTGATTCTAGCTTTATTTACAGGATAGCACATACTTTCATAATTAAAAGATGGTTTGCAGTCTTCAGAGACTGTAATTGCCTGGTATTTCTTATAGTCAGTAAATATCAAATAGAAAACCTTAAATTCTGAAGAAATCTCTCCTTTAAAAAAGTTTACAATGATTAAAAAGAGCTATATTCCACATAGTGATAATTTCTACCTGTCATTTCTCATGTAGAAAAACACTGTTTTGTGTTCAAAAATATGATAGCATTATACTGAAGATGATGGAGCTCCATTTTAGAAATGTACTCTGCTGCATTCATCAATTCATTGCTGGATCACATTGCTGCTTCAAATTCCATACCCAGAGGTTTTTCAAAGATAAAATGTGTACTGAGTTGGATGACTACAGCATAAACGTTTTGTGGCACTTTGTGGTAAGTTTTTGTGGTACGTACCCTATAGATCGCAGGTATGAGTCTGTAAGGAGCCATTTCTACATCTGTTCTATATTGATTAAATGATTAAGTGTAGCGACTTTTTTTTTTGAAAGCATGATGCTGTTACACCCAAAACTTACCTGATTTCAGCAGAGCTATTATCAAAATCATTTTTTTCATTGGTGAGGTATTATATATCGGTTATAGGCTGCTCTACTACAAGAACAGCAGAGATGCTTTGTTTTCACTTTGCCTCCTTATTGCCTTTAATAAAGGGATCCCAACATTCTATTAAATATTAACCTGAGGAAGGAGGCTAACATTAGTACTGCTACTTTGCAAGAGGAATATTGAGATATGCAGTGTTCTGTGAATGTATCTGAGAAAATGATGAAGCTGGTAATTCCAAATTCTGCTTTATCTTTGCATGTTTTAGTTCAGTGTGTCTTAATATAAAGCATTCCCATTTTAATATACTTTCTAATAAGTTGCTTCTCATAAAGCCTAGTTGGTTTGCTTGGGAAATGATCTCTGTTGAATGAGTCTGAATAAACTGAAGGAGAATGTAGCAGTAAGGAAGAACCTACTCCTCAATTTAGACATTCCAGGTATTTTCATTGCTAGTTGAGTTTCAAAGGCCAAGTTGTTATAAGAACTGAGTTATAATATCGAGAGTATCATAAACTGTTTGAAGTGCGACCTAGGTTTGACAGGATTGACACAGGTAAATGATGATCACAACTATACCACAGTTGCATTTAGTATGGAAAAAGATAAAGTTAATGTTCTAGTGAAATAATTGCTTAATTTTTTTAAATCTGAATGGCAGGTGTTATATTTAATTCCACATAAAACCAGTGTAATGTCCGTTGAACTGACATCACCCTGAAGAGTACTAGTGCAAGGGTTGTGAATAGAGATGTTTTATTTAACTTAAATGAACTTAAACTAATGTGTTAACTTAATTAACAAAATTTAACAAAATGTGTTATTATATATACTGCCTCACTTATATCCTTGACCATCATAGCTAACATAAACCTCTAGTACAAGAGGAACAGTACCATTTGAGTACAATTATACAATTTTAAGGAGTGGGAGATCAGAGGAAAAACCCTATATACTTTAAAGACAGAGAAAATGTGTGTTAGGAGGGCCTCTTTTTACTTCATGCTTTCTTGCACGTGTCTTCAATTTTAGACAAACAAAAGAGTCCCCTGGTAACTCTCACAGTGTTGTTTGCCATGTGAAGATACATGAGCAATGAAGTGAGCAAGAGAGGAGCAGTTGTGCTTAAATAGCACAGCAGCAAGCAAAATGGATTCAGCTTACCTAATATTAAAAGCTGAAAGCTGCTCCAAGGCATTCTGCAACTCCTCCCACAGATGAGCTATAGCTAGAAAAATGCTTTTAAAAATAAATAAAAAGAACCTTTCCAAAGGTGGTGAGCAATCTTTAAAAACCTCTTGCTCAGTAGTGAGAGCATAATTCTGATGTTCTTATTGTATCGAGTAACAATTATTCAATACTCCACTCTGATCCTGACAATTAGAGCGAGTCTGAAAACAATATCTGTAGACAAACATTAGTCAAGGATTGTCAAAGTGTATTAATTTATGCTTTAATAAAAGGGGTTTAAATAGGTGAATTCTTTAAAACCTTCCAAACCTGCTTGGCTATGGTTTTAACTGTCATTTGCAATCCTAAAAACTGTAATGAGCTTTGCAAAATACATATTCCTTTTGACTTGAGGCTATTAAGTTGTCTGCTATAAAGAATTTTGAGGTGAGATGCACTTTTTAAAACCCTAGGCTCGCTTTTCTTCCATTACTTTTTTTTTAATTTCACAAAATCTGTTCCCTCTTCTTATAAACTTGTTACGCCTCTCCACAAATAAGCCAATGCTGTTTTGAGAAGCTTAAGTAGGAAAATGTAGCCACATCTGGCAGTGCTATCCATTATTGAAGATAATCTGAATTTATCAAAAAGCTACTGAGTTAATGATTTTTTTTAATAGAAATCATATTAAAGTTAGTAGAAGTTTCAAACAAGATAAAAAATTGTTGCTCTTCTGGCTATGGACTGAGCAGTGTCCTATTGCTGAAGCTGTGAGGGGAACTTCACTACTTTTGATGACTTTGTATTTCTAGGGAATGGACTGATTTGCAGAAAATGCGTTGGCTAGTAATGATACTGCTAAAATATGTGGTGAAACCATTTTTAGACGGAGAAAAATCATTTTAAAATTTAACACCTTTAGCAACTTGGTTAGGTGTTTTGCTTGTCAGAAGCTAGAAGGGCCTTTGGTAAACTATCAAGCTGACTTTTGGATGCAAATCTGTATTTTTGCTAGAGAAAATGCTGGGCTTAGTGATTTTTAGAAGAAATAGAACTGAGGTTCAAATAATGGAGTTAACCTGCAAAAAGTAGCATTTGTTTTCCTAGTAGTTTACTCTAAACCAAGTTTGTAGTGCAGAGGGGGGATTCACACTACCGATGTTTAGGGTTTTCATTTAGTCCTGGGGGTAGAGCTCGGCTCTGAAGCATATCTGGGATCCTAGCTTGCCCAGGTTGTCTCTAGCAAGGGTTGGAGAGAGCATTCCTTGGTATCCTTACGCAGCATTTGCTCTGTCACTCTGAAATGTGACGTTTATTCTGTCACCTTGATTTACTGCTCTTGCTTTGGATATGGATACATACATGCTTATACATCTTTCTGGTAAGAACCATAGCTACAAGGGTGCCTTTTTATAATATCCTAATTTTTTTTAGCAGTCTTCCTTCTGTGTGCAACCGCTTGTGTACAAAACCAGGTTTGCCCTTAACTAGCTAAAGACATTAGTAGAGATGGACTTCTAGCGATGTACAGGGTGTACAGGGTAGTAAGATCTATGGTACGCTAGGGTATGGCAGAATTAGAAGAAAAAGTGGGGAAATAAAGGCCAAGTTGCCTGCTTTTCCCTGTTCTCTGTAAGCTCTGCTCTTACACTGCACCCTCATCAGACTGGCGTAGTGAGAGCTCCCCCTCCTGTCTCAAGCCCCTGTAACCGCTGGCCAGGGTAGAGGGATGGAGATGGGCAGATTAGGGCCTAGGGCTGGAAGAGGATAGAGTAGCAACGTCATTTTTAGACGTTTTGAGTTGGCAAGCAGTTTGGCGGTGCTCAGCGGAGCGCCTCTGAGCGCAAAGGCTCAGTTAATGGTCGCAGACCGCGCGGGGCGGTGCTGTGTCCTGGCCCAGGTGGCTGGGACCTGGCGCGCTGGCCCTGTCAGGGACAGGGACGGGAGGAGGAAGAGGGGAGCTCGGGCAGGTGGTCTCCTCCCAGGGTTGGCTGGGCTGGGCAGAAGAGCGGTCGATGCCACAGCAACCCTCAGGGAGGAAGGCCGGCGGGGCTAGGCTGGCAGGGCTGCAGAGAGGCTGGGGAAGGCGAGGAGCGGCAGCCGGGGCCGGGAGCCCGCTGGGGCCGGGGCCTGGAGCACCTGGGGCCGGGGCAGCGGGCGGGGACGGGCGGCGGCCCGGGCCCGAGAGGCGGAGGT
>VXAL01000432.1:51318-68418 GCA_013399475.1 Chauna torquata | reverse complement strand
ACCTGAGAAATAATGCATTAAAAATGTCATCAGGAAAAATTCTTTAGAGATTATGTATTTCAAGGATATAGACACTTGAAATCTAACCAAGCCTTTGTTCATGTCCTCCACACTACATAAAGGACCTGAAATGGAGTGTCATATTGCACAATCCATTTATGTAACAAGGATTTCATTTGGCTTTGGAAAACTCTAAAGATGCTTTCAGTCTGTCATTGCTTTCCTTCTTCTCCCAGAGCCCTCTGTGGAATTCTCAGTTCCTTTCCTGCTAGCCCTTTTTTGGTCTCAGAGTCCCCCTGTATGATGAAAGGTGGGCATTATTCCACCCAATACCCCATCTATGGCATCTGACCTGGTCACACAAGCTTTTGTAGACACTGACAGCTGCTAATACCTCAGCTGCTTTCCTGATGCATTGTGAAGGAGTCAGTAGTGAGTTGTCCTCTTTACCTTATAACTAAGAAGAAAAGCTTGGGCTCAAATTCTGGAACAGAGATNCTGTTCTTGATGATCTATTCTCTGCTCAGTGCTGTCCTGCCCCTGTAGTGTTAGCTACACTGCCCTCGTCTGACCATCAGCAGTGATCTTGTCAGAGCTGTGTATGGTTTGGCTATAATCTGGACAGTAAGATCTGCTTGAAAAGACTCTGTTGTGTTTCCTTTTGTTGCAGTATTACCAAAGTTTGAGTTGCTGATTGAGCCGCCTCGGTACATTCGTGACCTTTCAACATGTGAAAAAGGAACTGTCCATGCCAGGTAGGAATGTATCCCAAATAAAGTTTCATTGCTATAGCTCATAGTACACACGCAGGATGGTGCAGTCTCTGGAGCTCAGATCTCATCTGCTGCAGACTTTTCAGATGATTTCTGGTTTTCATCAGAAGCTTTCCTGTGTAAGAGCCTACATAAAACATGTTAAAAATGACAAGTTGGAAAACTTTCTGTGGTGTTTTTTCTGTTTTGTAGATGTGCAAGTCACACAGTGCTAGCCTTGTAATAATCAGGGGAAACAGAAAACAGCTGGAAGTTATTCATTATCTTCTTTCCATTTCAGATATACATTTGGAAAACCAGTGACAGGAAAGTTAATTGTCAATATGACTATAAATGGTGTAGGGTATTACAGGCATGAAGTGGGACACCCTGTCCTCAGGACCACCCAGGTGAGGGAGAACATTGAGTCAGCTGCAATAAAATGCCTGATCTGTACTATGGCTCTACTTTATGTCAGTGATGGGAGATCAGAAAATAAATGCAATAGTTGGGTCCAGCATAGTAAAAATATTACATGTTTTTATGCTATATGTTATGATTTGGGGGAAAGATAATTTGTTGGTATAGTATTAATCTTGTTTTAGAGGATATGGGGCTGAGGGAGAACATGAGAGAGAGAGAGACTGGGACAGAGGTAGTTGAGACTATGGAGGAGGGAGGAAAGTAAACTGGCTTTCTTTCCTCCTTTCCTCTGCCCCCCATTAGTTCCTTCCATTCCACATCCTTTAAAAATACCACTGCAAATTCCTGTCAAGTGCCTAAGCTTTAGACTTGGCTTTTAGACCCTTTTTGAATGTGTATGCAAACTTCTGTTTCCATTCCCCAACACACTTGGTAGATTGATGGCTCTGCTGTTTTCGATGTGTGTGTGAAAGACATGATGCCAGCTGATGTTCCGGAACATTTTCGAGGCACAGTCAATATCTGGGCCACGGTGACCAGCTTAGATGGGAGCAAGCAGGTTACATTTGATGACTCAACACCTGTTCAGAAACAGCTGATTGATATCAAGTACTCCAAGGATACTAGAAAACAGTTCAAACCTGGACTTCCTTACAAAGGAAAGGTAAGACTAAAAATAGAGAGACTGACATGTTGTTGGTGTAAGGTTATACAGACCCAATCCTATGATTTTACACCATCTTCTGGTGTGTTTTTCCCACTTGCTGTTTCTATCATTGACCAGATTTGCCAATAATGTAAAATATTGTTTTATAAATGAAATACTGTGTAGGTAGAAGTCACTTACCCTGATGGAAGTCCAGCTGACAGAGTCAGTATTCGAATTAAAGCTGAACTCACACCAAAGGACAATGTTTATACAAGTGAACTGGTATCAAGAAATGGCCTCGTGGAGTTTGAAATCCCCTCCATCCCTACAGCTGCCCAATATGTCTGGCTGGAGGTGGGTGAGAGCTCTTTATAGGATTAGTAGGCTTTAATGTAACTAATCTTGTGAAACCCACACTTTATAAATCATTGCTACAAACAGGAAAACAGTGCCTTTTATCTTCGACTTCTTGATTTAAGTGCAGCAAACACCTGTTTTTTTTCTTTCTGCTAATAGAACTGATGCTTACAATCATCATGAAAACATTACTTCTCCAAATATAGTTTAGCGTAGTAGTAAGGGTCCAATATTTTGAGAGTGCTGTTGCTATGTGAAGATGACAATAGAGATGAACAGCTAGAAAATAAAATGGGAGATGGGGACACAGAGTAAGAAGGGAGTAGGAATCAGGCTTTCTATGCGTGAATAACATTCAGATATAACTTTTGTTAAGACCAAAGTGACAGCGATTGATGGGAAACCATCTGGGGATCAGTATCTGCCAAACTACTTGTCCATCAGTAGCTGGTACTCGCCCAGCAAGTGTCACATCCAGCTCCAAGCACCAGATAAACCTTTCCAGGTATGTTGGCTTCATATTCCATCATGGCAACAACTGCATTGTTTGGCTTCATACACTCTGTTCTAATTAAATATTTCCAGCCATTTCTGTTTCCTGGGGTCCTGGACTGTTACTGTTTCTACTACAAAGGTTGAAGTAGCTGCACTTCAGCCACCAAATAATTGTTCAGTGTGGGCTGCACATGGTTCTAAGGAAAGTTCCTTTGATGCTTTGCACAGCATCTCATTTTCTTTCGTGTCGTGGGAACAGGAGAGAAAGGGTTGGATACAGGAATTGGCAACATTTACGTTTTTTGTATTTGAATGTACATTCTGTGCACCTCTAGCAACATTCATATATGAATTGTTTGGTGAAAATGACATGCTTTATTTCAATAAATGCGGAAAGATTGGAAGTGAAGTCAGGGGAGTAAGTAACTTTATTAGTAAAGGTCCAGATTAGGGCTGTGTAGTCTCTCTAGAACTTCCAGTTTAGATCTCAGCTGGATCTGTTTAGTATTCTGGTTCTCAAACTATGCATAGTAATCTTGTTTTCTTATGTAGTTTTTGTAGTTTTTTAGGAGCCTCTCTAAAATGTAGTCTTTCTGTATAGAACTTGTCATGGTCTTTGTCCAGTGAAAGATCTGATGTAGCTATGATTTCTGTTGCGTCCTGTTTTACTGAGAGTTATTTAGGGTTTGCTCTCTACCAGGGAAGAGGCATGTCTCTGAGGGACTGCATATTGCTTTGTGAAAAAACTGTGGGTTTTGGCAACACTTGTACATAGTTTTCTATTATCAGCAGATCTGTCAGGTTGGTTTCAGACTCATGGTATCCAAATAAGAGCATTTTTTTTATCATTGCATTTCATGGTAGTTTAATGGCTAATTAATCTTTTAAAAGTTTCCTGAGGTATAGAAAGAGGATTATACACTGCTAATCTGAACACATTGTTCTTATTATAACCTGATTAGAACTAATTCTTCTGTGGGAAAGCTAGGAGTTGGATGACCAGCTGATGTGGGAACTGTTTCCCTGCTTTGCCAGCTCTTACTGGGTGTTCCAATTAGCTACATTCATTTTTTAATGAATTATTTCATCATTTCCACTGGGGAATTCTTAATACTTCAAATATTTAATGTCACGAGGTACTTCTTGGACTCTGTGGCATTCTAACTGTATTTAACCATTACAAGCTCCTTGTATGCGAGTCCTTGCCATTTTGGTTTGTACCATATGTACATTCTGGTAAGATAACACTGTTAGTGCTGAAGAAAGAGGTTTTTCAAAATGTCATTGGAATTTAACATTTCTGTTTAGTCTTAACAGTCATAGGTGGCCATTGTTATGCTTTAAATGGCAGGAGGGTTAGGAGTGGAAGTCGCTGAAGAAATCCGATTTAACACAAGTTTTCATAACCCAGAAGCAAGAAGTTTGTGTTTCTAGGAAGGCTGGCTGCTTATTAGTCAGACAGACACTACCCATTCCTAATACCCTGACAGACCACTGACATCTATTCTGTTGGGACTGGCAGTATTTGTGGGATTTTATCTCCAGGGGATTCAGTACTAAGTACCTCTGAGTATAGGACTTCAGTGCAGAAAAAGTGCAGGACATAGGTGTGCTGCTCAGAAGCCTTTTGCAGGCACCAGGTGTGTTTACTCAGAAAAAAGAAGCTTGCTTTCATGTTTATTTGTATGTTTGACAGCTCTTTGAGTGCCAGACTCAAATTCAGATCAAGACTTGTGTAATTTAAAAACATTTTCCCTCAGATCTATTCCCAGTAATTTCAGGCCACACTGGTTTTGTCTGAATTGGTATTTGCCATGTGAAACTAATCACCACGTATAATCTCAATTAAACAGCAAAGACCATCAAACACATCTCTTCCCACCCCCAACACATCTCTTTCTTTTTTGGGCCAGACGACTGAAGGGGTGTCTAAAATTCAACCAATTCTGACAGCTGCTCTGTGCCAAAAGGCTTAACTTTCAGGATTCCAGAGATTCCTTTATTGTTTTCATTAATGCATACAACCCCCCAGCCCATTTCCCTGTTAGACTTGCAGGGAGTGAAGAGCTGAACATAGGCCCCTTTTTATTGTGAAGAAAGTCCTTGGAAACAGTGCTAATGTAATATTATTTTCAATGCATACATTTCTTAGAAGCTGGGTCACATCTCTTCTGGACTGAAACCCAAATAGATTTCTGTATGTTATAAGTAAAAAGTATGCCGTGTAACAGACCAGATCTTCTGCTTCTCTGTCTCTGTGTGCAGGTAGGAGAGGAGGCTTGGATTGCAGTGAAGTCTACGTGTCCTTGCAACTTCACTCTACATTATGAAGTGGCATCGCGAGGCAACATTGTCCTTTCAGGGTTGCAGCCCAGCAACATCACCCAGCAGAGGAGTAAAAGAGCCACCTTTCCCTTTGAGAAGGACATTGATGTTGCACATTTCCCGGGAACAGGTAGCTAGCATCAGCAAATGCAAACTCTCCCTTATTTTCAGGGGAAAAAAAAAAACCTTTCTGCAAACCTTTTTAAGTATGCTCTTTTTTGAATTTGATGCTCCTTAAAGGGTATAGAATAACTTTGTGCAAGAGAAGTAGTGATATCTGTTACGCAGATAGATAGAAAAAAGGTAAATTTCTCCAAGAGGGAAAAGTCTTGGAGAGTTTTCTCTACTCATTCTGTAGTCTTTCTGTGTTTTAAAAAAAAAACTCTAGACTTTCTTGACAGGCTCAGCTTGGGATCAGCTGAGTGCTAGGGATGCACATAATGAGGCTGAGGGAATTTGCTAAGCTGGTTGAGCTTAAAGTAGGAAGAGGACATTAATACATGTGGGTCAGGCTAAAGGAGAAGATCGCGAAGTGAGTGGCAAGGGGAAAAGAATTAAAGTGTGGACTCCTATCTTGTACAAGGAATAACAGAAAGATGCAGATCTGGTGAATTTGGGGAACAAGAGGAGAAAGAATGGTATGCCTGGGAAGATGCATACCAGCAACTGCCAAAGGAAAAGTCTGTCTAGCCCAGTAATGTGTTAATGGCAACCAGTCTCAGATAGGGAAAAAGTAAACAAAACTTCCTTAGGTGTACTCACGCAGTTTCTGGTGATCAAGGGTTTGAGAATTTTTAATAACTTTCTGCACTGAGGATCGGTTCTGAGCTTTTGTATTTAACTGCTGCTAGCAAAACGATACTCTGTAAATTGCATAATCCTTTTTTAAATCCATTTATACTTTCTCTCAGCAGTGTTCTGTGTCAATAAATGCCCTCTTTTATTTAAATTGCTTGATAACTTCATTGTGTATTTCCTTGATTTTATGTCAGGAAAAACACTGGATAATCATTCTCTATCTGCCTTTTCCATACTGCTTTGGATTATGGATGCTAAGTGCCTGTCAACTTACACACGGAGGCAGGGGTGTGGGGAAGGAAGGAAGGAAAAAGATCCTGAGCCCAGGAAGAACTCGTGTAGCAGGAACAAGGGAAGGATGCGAGTCCTGGGCAGTGAATTCTGTGCCTTGCAGCATTTAGACAGGGGAGAGAGCGAGAGTGATTTTGATGAATAACACTGTCATTTCTACAATTTATATTTTAGCACCTACTGGTATCCCTGCAGCAGAGGTTGAAGTCTGCATGACATTCCTCCGTGTCTTGATATCTCACAACATGGCTCCCTTGGGCCGTCTTCTGGTGTATTATGTCAGGGAAAATGGAGAAGGGGTCACAGACAGCCTGCAGTTCTCTGTGGAATCCTCCTTTGAAAATCAGGTATTGGTAACAGCTATTGGAGGGGAGGGGATGGTGTCTCATTGTTCTTCATAGTTTTATCTGCTGAGCATGAGTTGAGATGATGGGATTTAACGTTAAATTCCTAGGTTGCAGTGGCTCTTTCAGCAAATGAGACCAGACCTGGTGATGTTGTGAACATCAAGGTCAGAGCTGCAAAATCAAGCTGCGTTTGCATTGGCACTGTGGATAAAAGTGTCTACTTGCTGAAGACAGGTTTTCAGCTGACAGCCAATCAGGTAAAAAGAAGATTAAGACCCTGATGTCTTTCTCTCTTAATGCCAGTACTTGCACTTTACCTTAGTAAGTAGCCTTTATACATAAGGACAGCAGTCTGTTCCTTTTCTGTACAGGTTTTTCAAGAGCTTGCAGAGTATGATGTATCTGATGGTTTTGGAGCTCCGAAGGAGGAAGGGCACTTCTGGTGGCCTGGCATGTCCTCACGTAGACGCCGTCGATCTTCTGTCTTTCCCTGGCACTGGGACGTCACCAAGGATGCTCGCTTCGCATTTACAGTAGGAAGAATCAACCTCACATCTCCCTGGAGTGTCTTACTGCTTTCATGTTTGCAGCATAATTTTTCATGATAATTTTTAGCTCCATAGCTAAATCTTTAGCTCTATTCTTTTTCCACATCAGAAGTGGTTTCTCCAAGGGGTTAATCTTAAAAGTAATTTCCAAGAGCAAAGAGTACACTGTTCCAGCAAAGATATTGGAGAAATATGCTTTGATTTTTGGCTAATCCTGAGGAGAGGGCCAGGTGTCCTGGTGGGTGAAGGAATCAGTGCTGGGACTCTGGAGAATGAGACAGAAGGTTCCTCCACTTCTGAATGAGCTTACAGGTCTCTTTTGCAGTTACTTTGGGAAAGGAAGGTAGAACATAAGTCTTTCCTTATAGCCTTTCCCCTTTTAGCCTAACCTTTAGAAATCCTATAAAGTTCTCCTCTGCCCCAGTTCTGGCAGCTGCTGTTGCCATCTGTGTGAAAGATCACTAGCATTTTGTTTGTATCCTTGATCAGATTGCTGTTTAAATGGCATATATTTATTTATGTTAGTTTGGTGTCTTTCAATAGTTAAACTTCACCAGATTTTAAAAAACTTATTTCTCTTAATCTGTGCCATGTATTTGTTTTGACTTTCAAGTTGAGCATTTAAAATGAGTTAATTAGTTTTCCTTTTGTTTAAAGTACTCATGCACTAATTCATTGCTTCATTGCTAACAATGCAATCCTTTAAGCTAAAAACAGTTCGGTCTTCTGTAGGTTTTCAAAGACATGTTTTTATGTTTCCACTAGTTTTTTGCTTTCCTTTTTATTAAAATTATCATTAGCTATAAGTGAGCTATTTGGAAAGTTCTGCGTATTAACCTGTCTCTTCCCTTCCTGTGGTTGCACAGTAGTCCATCCACTCTTTCAAACTCTGCTCATGTTCCGCCTCTTTGCCTTCCATGCAACTGCAGCACACTATCTTTCTCTAAGTGCCCGAAACTGCGAGGATATGTCATGTCGGAGGCCATGATATACTTGCTCTATGTTTTATATTCTTTACATAGGCTTCCCATACTGACGATTCCTAAAGACAGACTGGCCTAGAGAAACAGTGTTACAGGTCTCATGTTTTATGCTCTTTACATTTTTAATCCGTGCAACTGCTAATAATAATGATCCTTGCTTCCTTTGGATCCTCTGTCTTTCCATTCCCTTTGTCCTTCCTGCATATTTAGCTAAACTGTTTTATTGTGTTGTCTTAAACCCCAGTCTCCCACATATTCCCTTAGTGTCTCAATCTCTTAATCATAAATTCTAAATCCTTATTTAATACCCACTGCTGCAGGAGTTGCTGCTTCTTCTCTCCCTGATCTGTTGGGGTTTTTGTTCTGATGTATTTTTTTTCTTACTGAGAGGCATAAACTCTTGGGAAAGGAGCCATATGTTAATAGCTGATGTGTATGCATTGCTGTATACCTGATTTGTAATATTTGGATGCGTATGTGGAAGATAACAAAGCCCATACCCTCTTTAATGTCTGGGAGATGCTGTCTCTTATGAATAAGTGCATTTAGGGAACAGAACTGGCAGACAGCTTTCTTGTGAATTCTGTATTTTTACTGTGAAGCTGTGCAGACAATTTCCATTTTGCTTGGCATTTCTGGTAGAGAGAAACAGGGATGTCTGACGCGAGAGCTGCCTGCTAACTGCAGCAGAACACACTGGAAATTTTTAGGAAGGGTAAAAAGCTGTAATGTAATATTCTAGGGGAAAAATGTGTAGTAATTTTTGATCTGTAGTTGCCTGACAGACACCTGCTCAGTAATGTTAGATATTGGTGAAACGTATTTTCCAAGCAAACGAGCTTTCTTGTAAAACTGCCTCTAAAGTGCCTACATATTTTCACATTAACATTCATTTTTATCTTCCATAAAGTTTTAAAAAATCCTCAAGTTTCAATTGAACTTTACCCCATAAATATCGGAATAGGGTTGGGGAGATTCTATTCAGAAAAGCTTTTATTTGTACATGCTTAATTCTCTCTTTTTTTTTTCTCTTGCTGTGTTGTTTTATTTTGTTTTTGTTTGTTTTTCTTTTTTTTTCTTTGTCATCTTCATTTTTATTACCTAGGAAACTGGCTTGGTTGTAATGACTGATATAGTCAGCTTAAACCACAGACAGAATGGAGGTATGTACACAGATGAGGCTGTCCCAGCTTTTCAGCCACATACTGGGACGTTGGTGGCTACAATGCATTCTAGAATGGCACCAAGGTAATGTTGTTGTTTTTTTGTGATGCATATTGTCTATGATACTCGTACCTTTTTTTTTGGCTTCTTTCTTTTTCCTCTCTATATTCTCAGCTGTTTCCCACTCCCATGTCTCCAGGAAATAGCTTAGTTTAAACAAAGGTGGTGATGGGGAGGGGAAACGGTCTTCAGTTATCTTGATAGACCTTACAAAAAAATTTGTTAAATTTAATTTTGTTAAATTTAAATTAATTCTGGAAAAATGCAAAGTAATATTATTTGAAAGGATCATTTGAAACTCTTTGCATATCTTGGTTTTCTATGAATTAGTTGCTGCTTGTCAGTATTTGCATGCTAGCCCTCATTTTGCAGAGTTGCTTGCTACTCAGGTGGTGGTCAAAATAAATAAGATGAGGGATTGCATGAAGAAAAGTCATGAGGTACTACAGCTAATGCTGCAAACTGAGGATCTGCCTTGCCTTTGTATTTTGAACCAACTGGTGGCCTCTCTTAGCAGCATAAGTTTTAGAGATTAGTTAAGAAAAAGATAATAAAGCATCTTAGGTAGAAAAATGGAACAAATCATGAAAATATTGGAGATCAAGATAATTCCAAGTAGAAGATAGGGAAGGAAATATAAAATGGTGATGGTAGTAGCTGCTATTAACAAGGCCGTATGATGATGTCATGGGAAGTCACATGCTGTACCTGTTCCATTTGATTGTGCTTGGTGAAGGAATTTGGATAATAAAACAGCTTTTTTTTTTGATTATTTATGTCTCCATGCTGTTTGATGTGTGTGTGCACAATGAGATGAATTGGAAAGACTATGTAATTTGTGTTAGGAGTGATACACCCTTTCGCTTTTTTATAAATCTGTGCTAACTAGAGTTTTGGTTGGTCATGTGAGCTGCACTCAGTTGATAACACTGATTTATCAGTTAATGTTAAAACTGTTTTATTAAAAGAATTCACTGCCAAAGACTTATTTCTTCTTGTAGCAGAGCAGAGAAGAGAAAAAGAACGTTCTTTCCTGAAACATGGATATGGCACTGCCTCAATGTCAGGTATTGACAGGGAATTCCCTTAATTATATCCAGTGGGTTGTATCCTCTTCAGCTGCAGAAAACGAAGCTCTTTTTAAAATCTACTGGAGCTATATTGGCAGTCTCTGGTTGTCCTTGCTTTTCTTCATTATTGCTTTAATCAATGACCTTTCTTTGTAACATTTCATCTGGTCTTGAAGTGCGTTCACTTCAAATTATACCTCTGTTGTGACTACATTAAAACCTCTATGTCCAATTCACCGTGGTGTGTCAAGCAGAGGAGCACCTTCAGGGGAAAAAAAGGAACAGTGGTTGGGTCAACACATTTCCAGGTTTTACTCACTTGTGGAAAGGGTGTATCAATAAGTTTTTGAAGAGCAGGTGAAGATATAGGTCTGCAGTGATTAGTTACTGTGATTAGCTACCTGCTGCATAAGCTTGCCTTACAATAAATGCAAGTCAGACTGCTCTTGCAATAAAAAGGGCACTTTTAGCTGTACACTAAAATCTTCATATGGACCAGAACTGTATGTACCACATACTTGAGAGAGCAAAGGGGAATGGGAAGTCCTGCTGGAGTTCACAGTCAGGAGGCAACAGCAGCCCCTCAGGGGTGCCATTTTCCCTTTACTGTGGGGGACGCGCTGGGTCTGGATTTGTGGTTCAGCCCTGGGATAATCCAGAAACATCAGCTTCAGCAGTTGCAAGTGTTCTGCTCCCTTTCCACCCGTTCTAGCATCAATTGTGATGTTTCAGTGGGAAAATGATCCTAGAGTAATATGTATGAGGAGATGGAGGCAGAATGGCTACTTTTGTAAATGCTATCATAGGGTAGCCATGCACTAGTGAGTATTCTATATTGTTTGCTTTTTAAATTGCACAGAGCCCTTCCTTTCTCTTTCATCTGATGCAAGAGCATCTCCCCCAAATCTTAATTTACTACCCAATAAATCATGACTCCCACCTAGTACAACTGGAACTAAAATATGAATAAACAGATAACTGACCTCTCCCAGAAACAGCACATCAAGGATAATTTGAAGCAATCATTAAAAGACTTCTCCAGGTTTGCAAGTAAACTTCACTCTCAGTAAATGATTATAAATTAAATTTGACAAGAACTTGCAGCAAGTGTATTCAAATCTGTTCAATTGAGCATGAAATACGCTTTGTAGAAATACACAAAGAATTCCAGAAGTGCCTGTTTGGGCCTCAGCAAGCTGGGGCAGTTAATTATAAGTGGGAGAGTGTGGAATAAAAAGTTGCAGATTGCATTTTCTCCACTTTATTTCATTAGAAACAACTGAGCTGAGCATTGCCTGATTTCCACTGTCTTGAACAGGAAGAATTTTTTTTCCCTTCTACCATTTGTAATTATAATATACAATCCTCAAAATAGAAACAAAAGCCTAATGTCAACTTCCCAAAGCAATTCTAAAAATTCCTAGAGCCTGGCTGGAGGGTCTAATGGCTGGAAATGTGTGTGTACTTTGGCCCCCCGCCCAGAAGAGTAAGTGCCCTCATGTGTGAAAATAATGTTAATGCTGGTTATGGGCTGAAATCCCAGTGGAAAGAACATCAGCTGCAACAAATTGTCCGGTTAAACAGACTGGAATGCTGCCAGTTCTGGAGCTAGGACACCCTTCTGCCTTCTCTTCAGGGCTGAAGTTTCTTGCACAAGTACTGGCTACCTCACTCTGGTTAGGGTGAGGACCTAAATGTTGAGAAACTGGTGCACTGAAGAGAAGTTAAGTAACTTGTTGCTGTGA
Organism: Chauna torquata; assembly: GCA_013399475.1. Taxonomy (NCBI): domain Eukaryota; kingdom Metazoa; phylum Chordata; class Aves; order Anseriformes; family Anhimidae; genus Chauna; species Chauna torquata. Next base: position 56,411 of record VXAL01000432.1, on the reverse strand, counting down.
AACCATGTGCATTTTACAGGCTCTCCATCTGTAATAGGGAGCTATGTTCATTGACCGAACCTACCATGCCTATTCAAAGGCAGTAATCTCTAGTTCTTTAATCAAATTACTTGTTTTAATCCTTTTTCTGTTGTAATATGAATACAAAGACCAGTACATGATATGCTGTTTACTAACAGTTATAATAGCTTAGGCTCATCGAAAATTACAAACAGTTGATTTAGATGATGAAAGTAAAGATGTATCATTGGTGCCTAAAATTTGAACAGCCTTCGGAGTTGAAAAGCAGCGAAAGTACAATTCTTGTTTGTTCTGGATGCGAATCAGCAGGTATTGCAGTACTGAAAGACAGTACATTATGCTGTAGAGCTTATTCTGAAGACCTTGCTTTCTTGCTTGCCATGCTAAGATGTATGTTGCTTGCAAAAGATTATGAAGCTAGCAGCATGTGTATCAAGCTCAGGGGAATAAATAAGGACTTGAGAGAAAACAACCTTAGGGTGTACTCATAACTGCGCCAATCATCCTGCCAGTTGAGGCATGAAATAGCTTTTGTTCTAGCTTTAGATGAAATGTTTTCTGTTCCAGGCAAGGCCAAAGCTTCTTTGCAGGAGGGAATTCTCAACGTCTGCAGAACAAAATTGAATTTCTATTATTATAAAGCACGTAAGAGTATACCAGTTTATATCATGTTGTGGTATGCACAGTAGCACTGAACACTCAAAATAGAAATTTGATTTTTAATAATTAGTTTCAATCCTCACTAGAAGATAATGATGTTTTTGGAAACTTTCTGAGTCAGACATTCCAAAAACCATCAACCAGAATGTTTCTGAATCAAAGTATGTTCCTCTGGACAAGCAGTTGCTGAACTTAATGTCTGGAAAAATTCTTACTCGCTCTTATGTTCAAGCACAGTCTGTAATGTGGCAAATGTATGCAAGGACAGTGGGTTCCAGCAAAAACTACTTTTATTTCACTGAATGTGAAATAAATTATTGCTGGACTGTTTTTATCTAGGATTCTTTTTTTTTTTTTTTTTTTACTGCAGACATTTGCCTGTAAGAAAAGTGACCCTCTATAATGAAGGTGCAAATGCCTGTAAAGATTTTAATCCAGTAAGAATTTGTGTTAGGCTCTGTGTTCTGCAGAAGCCACTAGTTGCTGTTCTGCTCCTTATAAATGTGCGTAGTTCTCAAAAGTCCTGGTACTTAGCAAGAAAACTTTGAGCCTTTTATAAGCTGTTGCTGAAAGCAAATACTGATTTTTATGCTGTAAGGTTGGATCTGGAGGGAAATCCTCAAAATGTCTGGCTCTGTGCTTTAGCTTCATTCAAATGCATTTCATTAACCTGATCAACCCATGTTATTCCCTGTTCTCTTTTGCAGTAATATATCAGGAGAAGCAGAGCTGCATGTGGAAGTGCCAGACTCCATCACTACATGGATAACTGAAGCTGTGGGTCTGTCTGAAGAGATGGGCTTGGGCATTGCCAGTCAAACAGAACTGAAGACATTTAAACCTTTCTTCATTGATTTTACATTGCCATACCATGTCATCCGGGGAGAACAGACCAAAATCCCATTGACTGTCTACAATTACTTAGCTGTCTGTGTAGAGGTAACAGCCCTCTTTGTTCCTGTTGCTAAGATACTAAATTGTAGTTTATTATCAAACTTTCCTAAGTGATCTACAAGTTACAGTAGACCAAGATATAGGGATAACAGAATGATAAGCTCAGCACAAATGTTTTGAACAAGATGAAAAGCAATATTTTTAATACTAATAAAAGTAATAGGTTGATTTACTTTTAGCTTGAAACAACTGTAGTAGTCTTGCGATGTTTCAGAAATCCAAATATTGAAAAATGTAGGGAAGACAATTAGAAAGCTCATGCTGAACCACAGAGAAAAACTTTGTTCATAGGTAAAGCTACTGAAAGTGGTTTGCTTTGAAAGAACATTTTCCAAGAAATGTTCTCTCCCTAGATGTTTCTTCTCAAACACCAAATACTTGCTTAGCTCCAGTAGTATCATTCTGAACTACTTGTAGAATTGCTGAGCCGGAAGTAGTGCTATCAGCTGAACGCATGAAACTAGAAGGTTTGAAGAATTAATACTCTGTGCATACTATATTTTCATTACACGTTTTGTGATTTTCAGATTTTTCATGTATATCTGTTGGTTTTGCAGATGAAATTTGCAATAAATGGCATTCAAAAATTTTCACAGGTTCATGTGAGGATTTCTGTTCCGAAAGGCATAAAGTTTGTTGGGCATCCTGGGAAACACCATCTGACAAGAAAGAAGTGCGTTGCACCTGGGGAAGCTAAACCCACCTCTGTTGTTTTGTCCTTCAACGAGCTTGGACTGAGCAACATCACTGGTAGTACATAGACAAAAATAGCTTGCTGCTTGAAGGAGTTTTACATGTGTTTCTTCTTATTCCTCTTTCAGAAGAAAATTCTTTTTACCCTAATACCCCAAAGTGGAATCATTATTTCACTTGCTGCTAACTTGGCTTTCCAACTCATTTGTTTCTTACAAACTGATTCTGCAACTGTTATGCTCTGAAGAGTCTGTATGAGCAAACTTCAGGAGATTCTCTAGTCATTAGTTTTTCTGTTGTGTGATGCATGGTTGTTATGGTTTGGACCCATTACATCTTACTGAAGAGATCAGTGTAAATTTTTAGATAAGAGAATAATGACAAATTCTGTACATCTTTCAAGAAAATAATCATAAATAGTAACATTTGGTGCAGCGTGGGAACTAGGAAAGAGTTTCTCAGTTGCCCTGTGACTGTCCAAATATTGTGCAATTTTGGATGCGACTGTCCAGATACTTACGGAATAAAGGTAATAGAGCTATAATTAGAAAACAGTTGAAGTGTTGTTAGTCAACTGTATCTAATTAGTTTAGATCAACACTTTGAATTTTTGTAGATCAAGATCCCATCTTGAAATCTGTTTCTTTTCCTTTCTGTTTCTTAGCAAAAGCTTTTGCTTATGGTGGAACTAATTGCTGTCAAGATGGGATGCAAACCTTGAAGAATGGCAGGCACTCAGAGGACAATTATGTGGACAAAAGGACCCCAGTTGGAGTGGATTATGTTCGCAATAGTGTTGCTATCGAGGTAAGAAAACGAATTTGTAATAATTTAGAAAAAAATGATAAATGTTTGGGCAAATCATGGAAGCTTTTAGGTAGTATATCAAACATGAGTAGGTTTACAAGAATCTTCAGATTGGTTGATGATATGTTTACGTGATTGGGAATAATCAATTTTTGTTCTACAAATACAGGGCCCATTTAGTTCTGAGTTCATGGTAGTGAATCTTCAATACTGCTCAGAACAAAAAGGGATAGAAATTGTATTGGGTATGCTTGCTCTGTTAGTCTAAGAAGTATGCTGTGATGTGAGATTCAGTGGTAGTGGTTAGCATATCTGTAGCTAACAGCATACAGTGTAATACCTTTTCTCTAAAGGATATGATACGCTGTACAGCATCAGAATCTTATGTGTTTTTTAAATAAAACCGAGTAGGCATCACCGCTAATCCAAGCATCATATTTTTATGTATGGATTTCTGTCTTTATATAGCCAGAGGGACTGTCCAGAGAGTACACCTATAGTGTGTTCTTCTGCCCAAATGGTAAGTTTGTGATTTAAATGAGATAACCAAATCAAACAAACTTTATATTATAACTAGAAACATGTGGCTTCATCCCATTGTGGGGGGGGATCTGTTTCCATTTGTCTGTGATTGATGAGTTACGATGTGTAGGAAGAACTTTTGAGTAAAGAATCTTTCTTACCTGGCTGGATAATTATGAATTTACTCTAACTGCCCAAGTGATTTCTGGAAATGGCAATTAAATTCCTTTACTTTGTGAAACAGTTTAAGTATTCAGCACTGTGGACAGTAACTGTGGCTGTACTATATTTTCAGTTAATGTTTTAAAGTTCAGTTCTGGAATCAGTGTGTCCTTCCTGCCGGAGATTTGGATAGCTCAAACTTGGCTCCACTAGCTAAACAAAGAGGCTTTTGACCACTAAATTAGAACTGAAAAATCACTTGCAAACTTCACAAGAAATCCAGCTGAGCAGTTTCAATTGAAGGATCTTCTATATTGGAAGGCGGGGTAGAAGCAGAAGATAGGAAGAAACATCCGCGTATATTTTTATAGTTTAAGAGAAGTGGGGGAAAAAAGAATGTGTGCTTATGATAGGTCTGGTTGTTTAAATTTTAGTAGTTTAACTATGGTTTTTGTTTGTTTGGTTTTAAGTACGTAAGCTGAACTCTAATTCTGACAACATTCCATTCTTTTTCTGACTAGAGAAAATTCACATTTCTACACCTAACAAATATGAGTACCAATACATGCAGAAACCTGCCCAGATGACACACTTTGATATTGCCGTGAAAGCTCACAATGATGCTCACTTGGCCCTGTCCTCTGGTCCACATGACATGGCAGAGATGACCGAGATTGTTATTGGTGGACATCAAAATACTAAAACATGGATTTCCATCAGCAAAATGGGAGAACCAGTGGTCAGCAGAGACACAGCTGGTATCCTGTCCTGGGATGAATTCCGCAGCTTCTGGATCAGCTGGAAGAATGGAGTTATCCAGGTATTAAATTTATCTGTGTAATAATCTGGAAGTCTCTTTGTTCCTTAACTAGAGTTGGAGCACCCACATGGCAGATTTTCATTAGGTATTTTGCAGGAGAAAGCCTTGTTCCCTTTGCTTTTTCTGTATTAAGTCTTGATCAGACTGTTTTAATTGGAACATGTTTGCTTGCCACATTATGTCCTCAGGACCTCAATCTTCAGTGTTATCAGTGCTAAGTCTGCTGAAAGGCTTGGAGGTTAAGCCTGTGGACTTATCTCATTAAACCTCCTTGGATTGTTTCCTGGGTGGGAAAGAGAAAGGTACTGGTCCATTTACAATGTTTTCTGATGCACACACAGTTTACTGGGTCCAAGGGCACATGGCAGATTGACTTCACATGTGTGGGTTCTTGGAACTGCATGGTTTTTTTGTTTTGTTTTGTTTTTTGTTTTTGTTCCTTTCAGGTCGGCCA
>VXAL01000432.1:35887-46443 GCA_013399475.1 Chauna torquata | reverse complement strand
TAGTTCAAGGAAGATATGTAAGAGTTCTTATGCCTTCCTCTCCTTTGGAATTTTGGCACTAAGCACTCAGCTGTTGTTGTCATGTTACATTAAGTTGTCCCAAGCAGCAGTTTTGGAGAAAAGTCTGAATCCAGTTGTATCATTAAGGCAAAAAGCTCCTCATCTGCATGGTGCTCTCAGTAAACTGGAAGGAGAATGGCTGTATGCTTAAGTAAAAATCTTTCTTTTGATACCCCTCTGCAAGATGCAGTATTAAATTCTTAACATTTCTAGTGGCCAAAATACAGGAGTTGATTTTTAATATAGAGTGTTTTAGAAACATTCTAATAATTTTTTTTTATAAATGTGCTGCTCAGTAAGAGACTAAGAGCTAGAGAAATAATGTAGTGTTTCATTCATTTGTCTTCAGGAGGTATATGTAGTCTTACAGATGTTAGCCTGAACAGATTTCTGAATAAGCTGCAGTGTATGTACACAGAGCTGGCTCTGTCAAACACAGCAAAATAAGAGGTTGCCTCGGGCAGCAGAATCCCTTACACTAGTGCCAGATGGTCTGAGTCTTCATTCACTTTAAATACTCGTTTTTCTCTGTGTGAGGACTTTGGACTCCCACAATTCTTTTTTGACTTCCAGGCTACCAGCGCCAGCTGACCTACAAGAGACAAGATGGTTCATACAGTGCTTTTGGCGAGAGGGATTCCTCAGGGAGTATGTGGTGAGTTGCTATTTAAAACAGAGTTAGAAAATTCAGTGTTTGCTAAACAGGAAAAATACACAATTGGCAAGGAGAAGAGAGTAATTTTCCAACTTCCATCATGGTATTGCACAGTGAAGAATAGAGATAATACTCAATGACTATAGACATTCCATTTCGATGCTGCTGTGTTCATCCTCTGCTAGTAGGTGTACTATAATTGCTTTAAGACTCATGGGAGGTTAAGATAGTCACATCTACTAATGTGTCTGGGCTTTAGGCACTGAAGCTATAGTTTAGGATCATGTTTGGTCTACGGGAATTGGAGTAGCCACATCATGGGGCACTTAAAGCACCTAATTTCACTAGGGAATGGAGCTTCACCTGAAGCTTGTATGGAGAAACTTGCTGTCTCTAGAAATAGTGGAGAATTTTACATGGTACAAAAAACAAACAGACAAAAAGAAAAAAAACACAGGTGGTATTCTGAGTGCTTTATATACCCTTATGGATGGAATGGACTGGTATGGATTTATGCACTGAGAATTGGAAGTGTAGGGTCTTTCAGAGTGAAACAATATGAGAACCAGAAATTGTGAAACTGAGAGATCTGAGAGATCAGCTCATCTCACTAATGCCCCCCTTAGGAAACCATGGCCTTTAACGTTGTGTGTTTCATCACATTAGTGTGGTCATTGATGGTAGTGTCTCAGATCTAGTAGATTTTTGTCTTCATTCATTTGTTTGTGCTATCATTTGGCTTCTCCTTCTGCTCTGTATTTTGCTGTAAACCAGTTTTCTTCATGAACTCATCTGAGGGGAAGTACCAGTTCTGTGATGATGTTGCCTCACTGTTTTTAAGATAGTAAACTTTTATCTCAGATCTGGCATCTCCCAGTCCCTAGATGTAAAATATGGTGACACAGAATTACTTAACACTTGAAAAATCCTCTGCCAGGCAGCATGTCTTCTACCCTCCCATTCCTCAGGGGCTTGTAAAATGAATGATTCAATCTCCCAAAGCTGGCCAGAGTTCACACTAGTTGCATGTCAGAGGTTTAGAATTCCAAAAACACTTCTTTTGCTTTCCTAAGTCTTAACTCTGTATAAAGTCTAATACTGCCTCAGACTTCAGTAATGGATCTGGATTTTTCTTTCTTTCCTTTTTTTTTTTTGAATTACGATAGTAACAACATTGGAAAATTTACTCTCTCTTCTTCACAAATTCTTCCATATTTATAAAGATATTGGCTCTTAACTTAAAGGCTTTAATAAGTAGGGTAGCAGCTGAACACCTATCAAAGGTAACTGAATTTCAGAGTGTGTCATAACTGAAACAAGTATATCTTCCAGTTATACTTTTCAATTTAATTTGTTGAGCCGTAACCCTCCTCTTGTCCAGAAGATTGAACAGAGTTTGGGAGTCTTTGTGCCATTGATTTTTTTAACAATATTTAGCATTTCCCTCACAAGATTTTCAAAATTTGTGCTATCTAGGATGTTGTTTTCCCTTTACTAATACATTGTTCTGAATTTGTTTTCTCAACAAAGATGGTAAATTTGTATTTACAGGCTAACAGCTTTTGTCCTCAAGTCCTTTGCGCAGTCTCGTGGGTTTATTTTCATTGACCCCAAAGAACTAACAGCTGCCAAAGACTGGATCATCCAGCATCAGAAAGAAGATGGTTCTTTTCCTGCTATGGGCAGGATATTAAATAAGGACATTCAGGTAAAAACTATACAGACACAAAACTATGCAGTAGGTACATTTTTAAAGATCTTATCAAAGCAGGAAGAGATGAAGTTCCCTTATGCCTCACATGAACACTGGGCTTGAATGGGTAGGATAGTTTAGGAAGAACCAAGAGAACTTTGGGTAAAAATAAAAAAAAAAATCTAACAATATCTGTGAATGAAAAGCAAAACATCAAGTCTTGCAGAACATCTCCAAATCACGTCTCAAAGTATGAAAATATGTGCACTGAGTGTGTTCTTAAGCTATTGCTGGGGAAGGAAGCTACAATATTCGGTTGGGTTCCTGAATTTCATGCTCCTGATTTGCAAAGGAAAAGTAGTAATATATTTTTTGTCTTGCTTCAAGAGTCATTTTTATCTAGTGTCCTTTTCTCTGGTTTTCATCCAGTGGTTTTCTTTGTTGCTCTCCAGGGTGGAATCCATGGTAAGATCTCCCTGACGGCTTATGTGGTTGCATCTCTTTTGGAAACAGGTGTAACTTCTGAGGTAACAGAAACTTAGTTAAAACAGCTCTTGTGTTCTACATGTTCTAAAAACTCTGTTGTTTTTTTTTTTAAACTTGATTTTACTGCTGTTCACTTTCAGAGGTTCTTTGCTCATTAGAATGATAGCATTCAGGGTAACTGAGGCTGTTTGAAAGCCTTGAGATTCTTCCAAAGTAAGGAATCTATTCTGAAGTTGATCAAGGTGATCCCCTCGGCTTCAGCCATCAGCTCGAGTTTTGGTCTGGTAGAATAAACCTTTTCCCTGCAACCCCATACCCCACCCTCCCCTGGAAATGGATGCAAAATAACATTTTCTGTCTTCTAATTTCAAGGTGTGACTGCAGTCTATGCAGGTGTTGGTAGCTTGCATAAATATACTCAAAAGAGTATATTTGCAACTAGCTAGCTTTGTGCTGATAGGAGCTTAACTAGGGCTGCATAGGCTTCATGGATCCAGAAAACTTTTGGAGTCTGCTTTTGGGTGCAGAGGCCAAACTGCTACTGCTATTAGATTACAGTTATCTTTGGAGAGCTGCACTCCTTGAATGTGCTGGACTGGAGACTCTGAAGAAAAATGTTTCTCTTTGTAATCAGAGAGAACAGGAACACTACAGAAAAAATGATTTCTACATAGGAGTGTGCAATTACACTCTATAATTTTTGAAGAAAGAAAAAAAAATCACTTCCAGTACAACTGGCTTTTAGAGATTCCTTCTTAAAACTCCTGGTAAAAACAGTGCTTCCTTCCTCTGTTGTATTTTTGTCTGCTTGCAAATTCTGTGGACTGAAGATGCTCAGATAGCATCATAGTTAAACATTCCAGCTAACTATGACCAGGAGAATGTCCTCTTGGAGATGCACTGAACAGGTCATGAATACAGTTCTCCCCTTGCTCTTTAACAGCCAGGGAAAAGAGTGGTGGTGGCTGAGTAGATCTGTACAGGTAGAACTGGAAGATGAAAACAGGAGCTGTAGTGAATGTTACAGCAGGTCTTGGTGATCTGTATTCAGACAAAAGGACTCAGGGAACACTCAGTGAGTTTATGGAAGCTGAAACAGCTAGTGCAAACAGCGGTACGTACTTATAAACCTCGTGATAATCTTGGCACTTCTGATGGCATCCCCGTAGTGACACCAGGCTGTCATTGCAGACAAACACACTCCTCCCAGTTTTTGTTGGAGTGCAAAGCCCTCAACTTTATTAAAAATTAAAAAATAATTAAAAATCCTTAAGTGCTCATAGAGTAACTTTCTGCCTCCCTGTCTGCAGTGTCCCCCTCTGAGAAGTGATGTGATGCTCTCTTTGGGCTGCTGTGCATCAGGACAGCCCTAGCATTTTTATTTGCTGGAAGTGCAGTTTATGTGGATCTAATGTTTTTCCTAGAGGAGATTTGCAAGTGTTGCTAATGATCTTAGCTAGGAAATGAGGAAGGAGAAGGTTAGTGCCACAGGGAAATCAAAGGAAACCAAATTACATCAAGTCCAATTAAATTGTTTCTATAAATTATCAGAGCCACGTTCCTACGTGGTGAGGTCATTGAGGGAGTTAATAAAAGATGTTTGTTGGCTGCAGGGACCCATGGGAACCTTGGCCTTTATTATCCTCTGGCGTCTGCTAGACGCTCCAGAGTGTCAGGAACACAATCAAATATACAGTGGAGAGCTCGCTTTTGCTCTGTTCATCTGCTGCCATGCAGGGGCATGAAATTTTTTTCAGCTTTAAGGAGTATAAATTCAGCTCAGTGTTAGTCTAGATTATTGTTGCTACGCTGTTTGCTCCTGGTTTTAAATTTGTGATGCACGGCTTTTCTTAGGGAAAGTGTTAGTGTCGTTCTACACAGAGCAAAATGCATCTTCCCTGCTTGTTTTTTAATGGACACAAAGTCATGAGAAATACAGTGATTCTAACTATATCTGCCTGCCTGTGGGAAGTTGTGGATGAATTCCTTATTTTACTTTGCTTGTGCATGCTGCTTTTACTTTACCTATTAAGCTGTCTTTTTCTCAACCCATGAGTTTTCTCACTTACACCTTTCTGATTCTCTTCCCCATCCCACTGCAGGGGAGTGAGCGAGTGGCTGTGTGCTATTTAGCTGCCTGCCGGGGTTAACAGAACTGTAGAGGCTGGTAATATGTCTGGGCTCTTTCCCCTAAATATAGGAAGAAAGAACAGCTGTTGACAAAGCAAAACACTTCTTAGAGTCCAACTTATATTCAGCAGAAGACCCCTACACTACCGCCTTGATTGCATATGCCCTGACACTGCTCCACAGTCCCTCTGCTGCTGTGACACTGCGGAAAATGAACAGCATGGCTATTACACAAGGTACTGTGCACCTGCGGCCAATCTAGCAAGTTCTTAAATTGGCAACCCTCTTACAGGAATAAACAAATAGCCCTTGCAACTTGAATGATATATTTGAGTTATTGGAGAGGATAGAGCCTGTGAGACAAGGTCTTCCTCACAGCACAATTTGACCTTGTAAGGCAAGAATTTTCCGTATTCTCAGGAGAGAAGGCTGAGTACCTTAGTTCTATGCATGCGGCTGATGCTGAAGGAAGGCAAGTGTGTCAGAAGCTCTGCAGCGGCTTTCTAGTCAATATGTCAGAGTTTGTCTCGTAACATGTCACATTCCCTGATGGTGTATTTTAATCTAATATTCAAGAATTACCTCATTTGTAACATTGAGCCATCTTTGTAATTGCAAAGGGAGCAGAAGTCTGCAGCCTATTGCCCAGGGAGTGCTTGTCTAAGTGGAGGTGCAGTGCAGATCAGGGCATGATTCTGTTAAGTCTATGCAATATTAAAGTTTGATTCTTCCCATACACAGAAGCTGAGCTGTAATGCTTCTGTAATATATATATATATATCTATATTCCACTGTCCTATTTTTCTAGATGGCTTTACACACTGGAGCTTGACAGGAAGTCTTGTTACTGATGAAGATACCTTCATGGGATTTAACGATGGTCTCTCTCAATCAGGTACCTGCACTGCAAAGGCAAAAATAAGGGAATGGACTGCAATAGCAGGCTGCTGAATGCATTTATTCTAGTGAATTGTTTATATACTACACTTCAAAATTTCCCATGCTTTCACTCCCCCTGCCCCCCAAGTCTCTTAGCATTTCTGGAGGGATGCAAGGTTTTGGTCCCCAAAAATACCTTCTTTTACCAAGATATTCTGAAAATGGTAGTCAGTCAAGGCAGGGTCCAGTTGAAGGGCCATTCAGAAATGAGAGCTGATAGGGACAAGTAACTTTATGCTGAAAGAGCTGGTTAAGTGCAAATGAAGGACACAGAGCTGGGTCAGTTTCATAGACATGGTGAATAATACAGAGGAGTGAGAGCCATAAGGGATTCCATCAGGGAGGAGTAATTTGAAGTGTAAATCTGAGAAAAGTACAGAAATATTGTAAATACTGTACTGAAATACATTTAATTTTAGAGTTGTTTAGCTTTGTATTTTCAAGTGGACCTAGGGATTACATACCCAGCTTTTATTGGCAGTCACTAGCATTTAAGCACTGTTTTCCTAGACTTTATCAAAGCCACAACGACAATGTATGATGCTATGATTTTCAATTCACTTAAATCCATTATCTCTTCTAATATGATATAGGTGCACCAATGTTCAGGAAGGATGTAATCAGATATTGTATGAAAATGTCTAGGACGGGTATACAGTAAGGGCAACAACAAAGTAGACTTGGAGTGGGAGAGAAATTACATGTGGGATAAAATCAGGTAGAAAGAAGGTTATCTATTGTGTGAAGGAAAGAGGTTATGTTGGAAGTAGGCATATCTTTAGAAGATGATGCATCTTGGGTGCATTTTTAACTTCATTATTCTTGCTGTGTTTCCTCTAACATTCATTTTTTCAGTTAATGGTATTCATAGAACTATCTCTAGACCAGCTTGATTCTCTCTTCTAGATGGGAGTTCAATTTATTATTTCCCCCATCCCCCCCCACCTCTCTTTCAGTTGTTTCTGCAGAAGTGGAAATGACATCTTATGCCCTTCTGACATACACGCTCCTAGGAGATGTGGCCTCTGCACTCCCAGTGGTGAAATGGCTTTCACAGCAGAGGAACGCCCTTGGAGGATTCTCATCTACTCAGGTGGGCTGCCTTAGAAAAAGGTAGCTTCAGCACATGCATAATCAATTGATTCAGGAATGGCAAACGCAGAGTTTCTGTCAGCAGTCTAGAAGCAGTGTCGTGTTAAGAAGAAAAACTTTTCTTTACTACTTCCTTCTGGGATTAATCATTTGAAAGGAATGTAGATTTTGTCCTTTCAGATGCCTTTGACAGCAAAAGTGAACAAAACTTGAGATTTCTTTTGCTGTATGAATTGATAAGGAAGATTCTCAGATTCTCCTACCAAAAGCTGATGACTGTACAGCACAGTGCTTGTTTGCAAGTTTAGAATGCTCCTGTATTCTTCCCTATTCTGATCTCTCCCTCTTTTCATCCCTAGGACACATGTGTAGCCCTGCAGGCTCTGGCTGAATATGCTATCCTTTCCTACATCGGAGGAGTCAACCTTACCATTTCCTTGGCTTCTACTAATCTAGACTACCAAGAGACATTTGAGCTTAACAAAATGAATAAAAAAATCCTCCAGACTGCAGTGGTAAGTGGTTTTGTGTTAATGTAGACAATTTTTTAGTGATCTATCCGAGCTGGATTCTGAATGACAACTCAAGTAAGTTCAGTAATGGTGAAGGTATGAGTTAAACACTGTGAGATCTTGGGACAGAATAAGCCATATTCACTTCACTTGTGCAGTGTCCTTTATAACTGGAAAGATCTCTTGCACAGAATAAAGCTAAAATTGGTATTCGTTTACATTCTGAGCGCCATGTGTTGTCCCTGTCTTAACTGTGGATTCTCCCCAGATCCCCAGTATTCCAACGGGGCTGTTCGTGAGTGCCAAGGGTGAAGGCTGCTGTCTGATGCAGGTAAAGTTGCCACGGGGCTGGAGAAAGTATGTGAGCAGATGATCTCTAAACTGATGGTCTCTTAGCTAGCTTTTAATCCTAGATTGCTATGACGAAGGAGTTGCGCTTTAAATTTCTCTCAAAATAATTATATAACATGGTGTTGCTTTAATCCATAGAAGTAAACATGATTTGTATGAGGATGAATTTGCTTTGGTACAGCTTTACCTATATATAACTGTGTTTTAAAGCCTCCGTTGTTTCTGTGCCTGCCATTATGTCTCTCTGAAGAGACCTGGTGTTTATGCTGGTCTTTGGGGAATGTTTGCAGATGCTACAAAATATGGGGGTCTAATAAACTGCTTTGGTTTGTTTTGCTTCATTTTTCCCCTTTCTGCTCCAGATTGATGTCACTTACAATGTGCCTGATCCAATCGCCAAACCAGCTTTCCAGCTTCTAGTTAACCTGAAAGAGCCAAAGTCAGAGCAACATCTTCAAGCTCCAAATCTCCTGCGCTCTGTCTCTCCAGATGAGAATCGCTCTGAAGCCTTGCACAGAGAGAGGGCATTGGGGGATGATGATGACCCAGCTTCAGATCGGGACCATCAGGAATACAAAGTTATACTGGAGACGTGCACTAGGTAGGAAATACCAGTCTGCACCCCATCCTGCTTGTTTCTCAGAGGCAGTCTAGTTTTGTGATCAGCACATCTATTGCTCCTTCCATTGCAAGCTCTCCTGCTAGTGAGAACTGTCTTTGTTGCCTAAAACTGTAGGGCAGCTATACTGATACATTCATTGCTACAGGAAGAATACTACTTTCTTGCTGCACTGTTTGTATCTCAAAACAGTGTAAGACGGAGCACCTCGAATCTACTCTGTGATGCAGGATTTCAACCATAATTGTGGGTTGTAGGGCAGAGTTATTGCATGGACATTCATAAGCATTTGTCTGCTGGCGTTAGTAATTTTAGTGTTAAGCATGTGTCAAAGGTAGAAAAACAAGAACGAAGAATATACAAAAGGGGAACACTGTAGATTTTTATCATTAAAAAGTTTCATTATTGCCTCTCCAAAACCTGAAGAAGACAAATTGGATGTCTTCCCCTTGTATTGGGTGGAAAAGAAAAATTTCTGGATTATTTTTGGGGAATTTAGTAATGGTATTTCCTTAAAAGCCTAAAAAAAGTTAGGTAATTTAAATTAGTTAACTTCATCTTAAACATGCTGTTGTTTTATAAATAATATCGGCTTGACTGTAATGTTTGAGTCGCTTACTCTTCGGTTTTGGATACCAAAAAGCTGACAAGAGATGTTTGTTGTCATGGTATAAATTTGAAATCTAACTATGGTAGAGGCACAATATATGCAGATATTTGTTAATAAGCTCTCTGTTTATTCTGTCTGAAGAAATTTAAAATATTATCATGCCAACTTTAAAAACTAAGGCTCCAGAAGCTTCATTCTTAGATCTCAAAGCACTTTGCAAAGACATTAGCAGTTACATCTCATTTTACAGATTAGGAATCGCAAGGTATTAAGAGAAAACAGCTTCTCTATAGACAAAGAGCAGCAAGAATAGTTTCTGACCTGTATTCAATCCACTTACACACGTTCTGGTTAAACATGCCAGTACTGCTGCAGTTATCAGGAGATGCTGATCTCTTTAAAAAATGTTTTAACTTTGAAAGAGGTTGTTGGAAAGTTGGCCCAAAAGAGGGAAAGCCACAACCACAGTAAATAAGGAGAGCTTACAGCATCCTACTGTGTAAGAGACAAAACCATTCCCAAGGATTTCGTAACCACTCTGCATATCTGTGACCAGGAGCATGGCAAGTGGTGAGGCTACATCATCACTGAACTCAAACGGCAGAAGTCAAGTGAACAGCTTGGATGTAGTTCATAGAAATGGAAAACTTTTGCTCCCCTGTCAATTTGTTTCCTTCCTTTCTGCAGAGGTAAAACCATACAGTGACTACAGTTCTGAAATAGTTTCAGTGGCTCCAGGCAAAGATGTGATCTTATCTCTGTGAACACACTTGTCACTTGCTCACATGGCTGTGTTGCTGGCAGATGCATTGCCTCCGATTGCCACAAGCCTGTGAAATCTTGGGTCAGGCGTTTTTTGGCCTAGTTGAATTCTTCCTCCCTTCAGTAACGGTAGCCAGTGATGAACTCAAACTCATCATCTGAAAGTTTGCTGGAGTCTTTCCTGCTATTTATAACACAGTACCACTTTCTCAACCTCTTCCCCCAACTCTGCTTAAGCATTGCAGCTGGTATTGGGGAGGTAGGCTTATAAAGTCTTATCAATCCCTTGAAGACGCTTGTAACTAAGAAGGCTGCCCTGCGTCAACACAACCTTTCTGTTGTTATTTCTGAAACTTTCAGCCCTGGGAATTGCTGGAGCAAAGACAGAAATTTGAAGGGAAGCCCAGTCCAAGGAGATTGATTGTTTGGAAGAAAGAAAAAAAAAAAAAAGAAATCTTCCCTTTCCTCCCATTCTTCCTGTAATGATGCTCTTTTAACTCCTTCATCATCTTATTCAGGCATTGTGAATAGAGGAGTGCATGTAAGGATGGTGGTGGAAATATTTTGAGCTAAGGGTGTTGCTCAGAATGTAATAGTTTTTAAGAGTTGTCATGCTCAATGAAGTCCTCAGGACATTTTCCTGGTGT
>VXAL01000432.1:0-30200 GCA_013399475.1 Chauna torquata | reverse complement strand
CCCCACGCCCCGACCGTGCAGCCACAAATCCTTCTAATAATGCTGGGTGTCGACAAGGTCAGGAGGTCACCACAGGCTGGTATATATCAAGCTTCACCAGAAAAATGCAACTTTAGCTGAGCTGAGCATTTCCCAGTGGCGCCAGCCTCTCCAAGCCCTCATAAAAGGACTGTCTGCAGCCATCTACTGCTGAGTAATAACAGCCACCACCAGGCCCCTAAAATTATAAGGACAAATTAAATTGGCCCTTTCCATATTGTGTGCAACTTAAACACATGTTCCTTTGCTTGTTACAGTAATAGCAGGAAGCTGTGTGCAGGGTTTTACAACTGGAAGCACTATGCTGAAGAAATTCGCAGTTAAAGCTGTTGGTAGCAGGTTTGGGCAAATTTCAGTAGGAATACTTTTTGCTTCATGTCATTCTTTGTAATACATAATAATAATTCTTTGCTCTCGTTTCCACAGAGTTTTCATTCTAGGATCTCAAAATAACTTATGAAGAGTTAAAAAACAAACAAAACAACAACAGCAAAAACCTAAGTAAATAATATCCCTGTGTCACAAACAGGATTGTCTGACAGAGGTTAAAGTAACAGGGCAGTTTGGAGAATAGAGTTAAAGTATTCACTCTGGCCCTCTGATCCCCAAACTGAGATTAAAACTCAAGAGTCATTTTCCACAGGCCATCATTTTCCACGGTTTCTGAATTAAGTATTTCTCACATAATAAATGTGTTCCGAATACAATTTATCAAATCAGCAGTGATTGAACAACTGATCAAGTACATAGAGCATGACAACCATTATAATATCAAGATGTTATTTTTCCAAACGTGGAAAGCCATAGGAGTAACTCTTATGGAAACTTAAAGGAAAAAAGATTAAAAAAAAAAAAAACCTTCATGGAATCATATCAGATGATACGATTTATGTTTTGGGGGATATTCATTAACATTCTGTTCCACGGAGATAGTTACTGCCTTCTTTGAGGTGGTGCAGTAATTCCATAAACAAGTGCTCTTGTTTCACTATGTTCACAATATACAGACCTGCAGTTAGTATGAGGAGATGATCTGGAGCATTTTTAAAAATGGCTGGGTTAGATTATGGGCAATAGCACCCTAGATGTGGGAGGTGCTTAGATCTTGTTCTAGTACTCCCTAGATATGCAGATTGTCCCAATAACTAAAATAAGCGTAAGTAGATGTTTTCTGTGGGCCCGCCTGGTACAATGCATATTACAAATCCCTGGGCCTCAGAGGGAGGGCAGATGGGTAGCAGAGGCCTGGCCTGACCCCATTCATCAAAAGGGAGGATGCTGAGGGCTCTTCCGCTGCTCTTTTCAAATGTAAGGAGTAATTCTCCTGGCAGAAGAATGTTTTGGATTTTTCAGCTGGTGGGAGAGGGAGGTCTTTAACCAGTGTGATCCAGCAACATAATTCCCTGGCGGTCTGAAAGAGTGTAAATAAGAGACTTTATTGAGTGTTTTAGTGTCTCTGAGCTCTCGCTTGAGCCTTGGTACTGAAAACAATCTGGGAGCTCTTCAGTTAGATTATGGATGACATGTCAGGCATAGTCTGAGGGAGACAAATGCACCCCTCTCCCCAGGGACCAGGAGGAGCACTGAGCATGGTTCACCTTGCAAGTGGTCCTCATCAGATAAGAGAAAAGAACATGACAGTTTTTTTCCTCAGTTGTCTGAGAGCAACTTCAATGCTCTTTGCATTTCCCCTCTCTCTTCCTGAAACATCCTTCTCCAGCAGATGAAATCCCTGGGTTTTAGCATCTGATCATCCATTTTCTAAGCACTCTGAAATCTTTCCTCTTTCTAACTTCAAACTTTTCTCTATAAAATGAGGTGAAACTAAACCTGTTTATTTTTTCCAGTTATTGATGAACAAGCAAATTGGATTGAAAAGATATGAAGTTGATGGAAGAAAAGTGCTTTTTTATTTTGATGAGGTAATGAATTTGTTTCTTATAGTTACGTTGCTTTTCAATGAAAGGTGAATGACCAGTGGATAGGGCATAGATACTGTGTATTGCTGTTGGTGGTCCCTTGCAGCTAAGGATCATGATGCAGCTTTAACTGGCCAGTTGCCTGAGCATCTTCAAAGGTAGGGCAGGTATTGTGGTTTTGGTTGGTTACCAAAGCATAAAAGAGGCAGGTGAGTAGTTTCAGCTCATATAGAGTGTCTGGGCAGGTATCACTTAGTTCTTCCCACAAAATATTCTGACCTTCAGGTACACCTAGCATTGTTCAAGGACAGAGTGAAAATGCAGTCTAATTCAGCTCTCACAGCCCATACCTGAAAGTGGGAGATGAGATCTCTCCTGGCTTGGTCATCAGCAGTAAATTGTTGGCTGACTGACAGGAGTGGTATTAGGTAAGCCACAGAATACAGCTTGAGTTTCAGGTTTCACTTTCTGATATTGTTTGTCAAGTATGTGCTTTAAAGGCCGACAAAATATCACGTGTTTTAATGCTTCGCGTTTGGCTTTTATTCATTATCTTTGTGTTTATACCTAGTATTGGAGGTACGTTTGTTCTTACCAAGTATCCAGCACAGCATGTTACATTAGGGGCCCATGCTGCATTTATTTGTGTCTCTCATCATGTACAGAGTAGTTTTGTGACAGTGAGTCTTTTACATCATTTCATGCAGATTCCTAGCCAGTGCATGACCTGTGTAAAGTTTCAAGCTTTCAGAGAGTATATAGTTGGGAAAACAGCTCCTGTTCCTATCAAAGTGTATGATTACTATGAGCCAGGTATGTGCCTGCTTTCCTTTGATTTTTGCCAGCATTAGGGCTCTAACCATAAGACTCAACTGTGATTTCTCGTTCTTGCTGGCCTGCAGCTTTTGAGGCAACTCGTTTCTACAATGTGAGTGAAAACAGTCCCTTGGCTCGGGAGCTATGTGATGGGCCAACATGCAATGAAGTGGAGAGCTCAGCTAGCCAATGGGTTGGTAAGTTGCACCAAAGCCAAGCAGATTTTTCTGAAAATGGAATCTGCAGACATACTGTCCAGGAGTTCAGAACTCAAAATGATATTTAGAAAAATGTTCTATTTCAGTATCTGTGTTAGCTGAAGGTTTACAAATGTCTGTGTGATAGCAATATTAAACTTATGATAACCAAACAGACCAATGTAGTCTGCCCTCCAGTCAAAGTGACTATTATTATTTGCTTCAGAAGCAATATATAATCTATAAATCTGGACATACCTGTGAAAAGTGAGATGTGTTAATAAACATAAAGGTAAAAACCTTTTTTAAATGCAGTTTCATTTTCTTTCTGTAAAATACCTTGCAGTAGAGTTCCTCGGTTAGCTGTGGGAAGATCAAACGATTTCACTCATCAGTGACAGGAGTAACTTTTCCCAGAAACTATAACTTCCTTCCTATCCTGTATGTGATCCAAAACTGTGGGAGAGTTGCATTATCCTGTACTTGGAATCTGCTGCAGCTTTATTGCCAGAGTACTTTAGTCCACTAAGTTTGTAAATTTCTGTGAGAAGTCTTAAGGAATTCGACATGAAAACTTACATAAGAGAAATAAGAAGAAAACTCTGCTACCCCATCTTTCCCTTCCCCATGCTATGCAAAAATGTTGCTTTGGATGTTTTTGTTTACTTTTCAGGCTTTTCTCACTCTGGACCATGCAATAACATTTTTGGCTGCTTGGAGGATGAGTATTTTGAGCAATGCATGTGTTCACGAGACTGTGGCTATGATGGAGAACCTGTATGTGGATCAGATGGACAGATTTACCAGAATCATTGCCAGATGGAAGTAGCGTCGTGCAGGAATAATACAAGGATAGAACAGATCCCCATGTCTCAATGTTCTACCCGTGGGTTTCATTCAGTTCCTTTTTCTGTTACGATCTAGTTGGGGAACACCTCATCTAAGCAAATGATAATTACATATGTGTGGTAGGAAAAAGAGGAGACTTCAAAACCTATGTAGTATTTTGCTACTCATGATACAGGAGACTAACTTAAAAAATCAGCTACCTACCTGCTTAGCTCAGAACTGGATTTTCTGATCTCTTGAATACGTTTTACCGATCTTAATGAACCTCAGAGAAAATTAGTGATATTGTTTATCTGAAGTGAATAATACTAGGTAAAAAATAATATCCATGAAATATAACATACTTTGGAGACTCTGCATGGGCTTTCAAGATGTGCAGTGTAGTATACCTGAACCGAGTATATCACCTCCTTAAATGCAAACATTTTCTAGAGGCTTATTAACAAATTCTATGACCAATGCAGTTAATTTTCTTTTTTATTTACAGCCAAGAATTTGCCAGAAGAAAAGGAGACGCACTCCCACACAGCTGAACAACCCAGTGCCCAACAAATTCCAGCAGGTAATGACATACCTTTGCATTTATCTAAGGCCTTTTTCTTTTAAAGGTTAAAGCCTATCCTATCACTGTACAAAAGTATATATAACTCTCAAGCACATTTAAATAAAGATGCTAAATACCTTCATCTTTTAGAAAAGACAGAACATTCAGAAATCAGAAAAAATGAAGTCAAGAAAATTCAGGGTGATGTGTTCAACAACAGACTAGCTCTTCTAGTCCTTTTCCTTTCAGAAATTCTTGCATGATACCTGCTGTATTCAGTGCACATGCTAATTTCTATGAACAATTACGTAAATCTTGCAAGTGACCCTCCTATTTTCTCAGCCTTGATATACTTGAGCAGTACTCTGTGATATTTTCTTCAATATCAAGCTCGAAAGATCCCATTTGAAACCAGGCGGACATAATGTGTCTCAACAAGCAACTGAGCACTACATGACAACAGACCAAACCATTGCAAAAACTAGAATCCAGGCGGATCAACTTTGTCTTTCACAGTTCTGTGTAAAAATTGAGCTGGCATTCCTGGTTCTTTCAGAGCTGCTGTTTGAAATAAAGGGCCTTAGTGAGCAAAAATATTAAGGTCAGTAGATGAAGTAGCCAGGAATTTGGCTGCTCATTTTATTTGGTGCTTATATTCATACATTTTTTTCCAAGACTCATGTCAAACTTGCTCCTGGCTCACAATAAATCTCACCAAGAAGCAGTGGAGGGTCAACAGAATAGTTTGTTTCATGCTGTTTCTAGTAAATAAACTGGACTAGATTTTTCCTGGCTGCTTTCCACTCATTAATTTTCCCCTGGCCTCTAACTCTTCCAACAAATCAGTAAAACAAGTTAATTCTTCAAGAGAAGTCTCCATGCCTTCCCATGTCCTTCTTGTGCACCAAAGTTCAGAATTCCATGTGTCCAATGTGAGACACTGTCCTGTTCTTTGCCCCTCCTTTGGTCTACAGAAGTTGATGGATTTTTTTTATTACGGTGTAAAAGCATGATGAATATTCCTTTATGACTATTTCTGTAGGTGATCCAGTCTTAAAGTGTTTTAATGCCTCTACTGTTTTCCCTCCCTTTGTTTCTGAACTTAATGTGAATATATGTCAGATAGCTGTCTGTTAGAATAACTGAAATGAATGCTTGTTGTCTTTTGTTCTGTGCAAATGCAATGTACCCAGCATGGAAACTTTTGTTTGCAATCTGAACCCTTTAAAGCAGCATTCCCAAATTGCTTTGTAGGACACTGCTGGTATGCAAGTTCATAGCAAGTGGTTTGCTGTTGGTCTACAAAATGGGACTGCCATTACATTATTTTCAAATGCAAATTTGATATGAATATGATTACCTGGGAAAAAAAATGTGGCACTTGACGATAGTCCACAATCCAAAAATTTTCAGAACAGTGTTTCTGAAATAATTTGCGTTGGAACATCTAAGAAAAATAACCCTCTGGTTTCTGTTTTAAACAGACAAAGGCAGTGTTGGCTCGGTAGGCTATCAACAAGATCAAAAGTGGCAATTCAGATTTTTTTAATGTGTGTGGCATTTTTATACACACTAGATTAATAACCACACATATGCCATAAGAATATGTTTGTTAAAGCACAAGCATTATGAGCTTGCTGCATTTTAGGATCTGTGAGTGCTAAAGCAGAGACTCCTGGAAGGCAGACACTCTTCTGAAATGAGCTGTCTGAGCAGCCATGGCAGAATGAGCATTCAAAAATAAAACAGACTAAATCCTGCATCAGGAAAAGCGCCCAGCATGTGATTTTCATTAATCCTCTGGGCTCCTCTCAGGTCAACCACATGGTACATGAATTAAAGTTTTTAACAAATGAATGAATCCCTCCTTATACATGGGTTTCATTTGGACTCGCTGGTTTGTTAGCATTGAAGCATGTGATTGGTTTAAGTCAACTGAGGTGCTCTGGGTTTCCAGTGAAAGTTCTGATGAGCCATGCCTAAATTTGTGATTTCCTTAAAGGATGCAAAACTCCAGGAGCCAAATCAAGATTAGGGCAGGTTGATGAAACTGGCTCAGTGTGTTAATCTTCAGGAAATACCATTTTCTTGCAGAACCTCGTGGTGTTTATATTGTCTGAAATCCTTCTGCATTTGCCATATGACTTGTGCAGGCTCAGCTTGGTTTGATTGATGCTTTCATTGTTAGCTCTTGTCTATGTTACCCCAGCAATGGAAACAATGAGAGCTAGCTTCCTTCCAGCAAACAGTGGGGAACTTCATAATGTGTTTGGGCTCGCTCTGGCAAACAGACTTGCAGTATAGTTCCATATACCCCAGTGAGTTTGTTAGAATAAACAACAGCTTATGAGTTATGCTATTCAAGGTAAGTAGTTCTATATGGATGTCCTGAAAAATCAGGATGCAGTGCTTCTTGTGGCACCTAACTTTTGTCAAAGCATTTTGAACTTACTTCCAAAAGTCTGCAGCAGATGTTGCAAGTCAGGCAGAAGGCTGAAGTTTGATCTTAAAACTATAACTTTTTGGTACAGATGGTTAGATCCTGTTTGCAGCTTCAGAAATATTGTCTTGATTTAGAGGGAAGTGTTCAGGGTGACAGGACTCAAGTGAAATGAAAGCCAAGGGGAGGCACTCATGACTGAATCCCCTTCCTCAGCTGTTCTGTCTCACAGGTGAACTAGTAAGACTCAGATGGAACACTTTTTTGATGAGTAGCATGGACCTACCTCTGCCTCTAAGCATTGTAGATCTACTGGTATGTTTTTGCAGCCTGTTCCAGTCATATCTGTTTGGACTGAAAGCTCTTAGAGCAGGATTTTGGTTGTCAAATGGACTCTTAGTATGTTTAGTGCCTCTCTGTCTGTGGCTTTCCTAAGATCATTGTCACACTAGGCCACAAAATTATGGGTGGATTTCAGATCCTCAGGGATCCTCAGTAGCTCTGATACCATCTCTCTGGTGAAGTGGTGCTTGGATTACTTCCATAGATCTTTAATGTTCTTCTGAAATTACCTATATCTTCTCTACCAAAAGTGCTAAATGTATAGCTGATGGTGTTGGAAGGTATGTTGATATCATGATAATATTGTGATTCTGCGTGTGTTTGATGGAAAAGCAATATCAAAGTGCGGTGCAGCAGTACTCAGTGGTATCAGTGCTGCTGTAGTGTTGCACTCTGTGCTGCTCTGGGAAGGCAGCCCACCCAGCTTCATGCTGTCTGACCCCCCAGCCGGAGCCATGTTATTTGTACAGTTCTGCTCCAGCAGTTAGAAGGTCCAGGAGCTGGAAGCAAATTCTTGGTGGTATTATGATTCTTTTTTTGGTGTCATTATTTAAAAAAAAAAAAGAAAAAGAAAAAGCCATCTACCCATCATTAGCTTCTAATAGGAATGTCAGAGTGAACTCTGCTTCCAGGTGGAGTCATCCTGCAACACTCCTGGCGGGCACACTGTTCACAGGAGCGCTGTTCTTTTAGGATTGATTAAACTGGCAATGGGCCACTTTTCCTTTCACCCCATCGGTGTTCAGCAAACATTGGCTTAGGTACAAACATTTGGAGATGGGGGAGTGGTTTGTATGCAACAGGAAATGTCAGCCTTTCATCTTTGCTTTGACTCCAATGCTGCATTCCTAGGAAGAGTGAGGTCTGTGATGTTAATTCTGTCCCTGGTGGACAGCAATCATCCATTCATGGAACAACCTCATGATCTGGCAGGTTCTCACATGGAGAAGGCCAAGAAGAAGTGAACAGAGACCAACTCTGCTTTCAGGCAAGCATTCCCTTGCCTAGGGCTGAGCCTGTTGCTGGGAGGATGTGGGAGGCAGCAGGGAAGCCTTCAGATATTTTATTTCTAGAGAACAAATGTTTTCAAAGGCCTTGACAAGTGTTCTCCTTAAATAAAGCAAACTTTTATGAGGAGGACTTTTCCTCCCTGCAAGAACTATGTTTCAGTGATTGCTTTGGTTTGGATTAGAGCAGTGTATATAGAAAGCAAGCAGGCAAGGTGAACAGCTGAGCTGGCTCAAGAAACGGCTTAGAAAACAGGGACCTATTGATATTCCCAGAAGTTTATCTTGCAGCCTTAACCCTTTGGACAGTGGGCAGTCGCCCCCTGAGAGGTACGGCCAGTTTGAGTGGGATATGCACTGTGTGACCTGCCAATGTCTTAGTTATAGACTGGACTGAATGCATGGGGGATAAATACCTATTTCTGCTTGTTCCTATCTTAAATGCTGGAAGTTCCACAGTGGTAGGTGACTGTGCTGAAGCAGACATGTCTTGGCTACTGCTAGTTCAGGCTGCGGGAGAAGCGAATGTAGGCTCCAGGCCTTTTGTGCCAAAATCGTCATTCTCCTTGGACTGAAAAGAAATCTAGCTCCTTAAACTGATCTTTTCATGACAAGCACCAAGTAAACTGCTCTAACGTGCTCCACCATCTAGCTTTGTAACTGACTTTGTACAGTGGTGCTTAAGAGGTTGCACACATTACACAGCTTCAGATAGAATGCTCTCTCCTTATCTGAGGTACCCAGCTTATGACCTAGTCAAGGGAGATGTATTTTCAGGGTGCAGTGTAATGCATCTGTGACACCTGGTATTCCCAAAGATCTCTCTTACTTTTATCTTGACTATGTATAGATCGTAGGGTGAACTGGTTCCTAACTTAATTACCTCAGTTAATGCCTAAAATTAGATATTTTAAAATGAGATTTTGAGACTTTTCAAATTGCCTGGCACTTTTTATTCTATGATTCCTTTTTTTTTTTAGACTGCCCAGATCTCAGAATAGGAAATTGAAATTTCTGATTTACAGCAGGTTTTCTACCTGCATGTGAATCTTAAGCATGCGTGCACTGGTCTGCTGACACGTGTGAGCTCCTTTACCCCTGTGAGACACTCGTTTGGCTCCTGATTTCTCTTATTACTGTTCCTTCCCTCTAATGTCATTCCTGTTCTCTGTGATGCAATATGTGATGCTGAAATGCAGTTTCTTTGGATAAAGCACAACCTGAGACTATGGTTTCCTTTCCAGCAGAGGAAGGCCCTCCACTACAGTCAGATCTGTCATATTATTCCTATGAATATGACCCAGACCCCTACGCATCTGAAGCTGACGTTTTTGAGATTGTGGCAGAAATGACAACAGCAAGCACATTAAAAGAAGTGGACAAGATTCAGGAAGTAGTGACCACAGTAGAATGGTGAGCTGGAGAGTGGGGGAATGTAAATCTAGTTTGAGAGTTATAATATGCTAATTAATGTGTTGGGTCAAATGTATTCAATTGCTCATAATAGGCATTCTTACAAGTGACTCGCTAGCCTCTTTAGTAAGGAATTACCAGGAACAAGATCTCACTGGGACAGCATGCGAGTCTTCATGACCTGAATGTCTCCATTCCCAGCAGCTTTTAAGCTTTTCTCTGCCCAGCCTCACTGATGTTTCACAGAGATATGTAATGGGAAAGTGACTTTTTTTCATTATGTTCTCTTTTCAACAGAAATATGTAATTTAAATAAAGAGAAGAGGCTCAGAATCAACTCCCGTATGAGTTTATTCCAACAGACGACCTGCTGCAGAACAGAAACTGAATGATGACTACTTCCTGATGCCCTCAGAACTGTAGGCTTTGCTGCCCCGTGGGGGTGGATCTGGAGCGCTAAGGGGGACACTCAGCATTATTCTTCTGTCAATTTTCCTGCCTTTTGTGCATCCTCTTAGGAGTACTTCCAAGGATGGGAGGCCAATATGCTGTGCCCTCTAGGTGAGAAAAATAGAGGCTGGAATTCAAACTTATAGACCATTTCAAAGTGTTTTCTTTACTATCAGGATACTGCAAATGCCATTTCCTAGCTACATTTAGAAGCTAAGTCCAGGCCTTGTGCTTAGCTGAACTGCTGTTTGAGGAAAGATGGCTGAGGAGTTTTCTCTCAAATTATAATAATAAAAATCAGTGTGTTTTGCTAATTATAACATAGCAAGAGGCTAATCATCTTCTCTAGCCTATAAGTCTACTGCACCCACAATTATGTCCTACAAGAGGAAAAACTGCCCTAATGCCTCTATGTTCAGGAAAGATGTTGGGAGGTCCATTTTACAAGAGAAAACTGAAATCCACTGTCAGACAGGGCTGAAAAGCTTCAGGTGGGGAGTTCGCCAGCCATACCAGTGACAAGGATCTGGTGGGTGAGCCCTCTTCATTTTGCACTATGTGCTGATGAGGGCTGCTTGCAGCCTTCTCAGCTCTGCAGCCCCTTTCCTCCTTGTAACCCTGGCATGAAAATAAAACTGACCCAAGGCACAGTCCTTCTAAATGCTTGCCTGACTTCACCAATCCCTTTTATTCTGCTCCCACCAGGATCCCCATACAACGATTTTTCTGGATATGGCAATCTATGCGTAGGCTCTGGGTCTGCTTGCCAGTACAAGTCACTGGTGTCACAGAGACTGGACTCCCTTAGACTGACCTGCCCCAAGCAAAGTGGTAAAACTAAAAACAAAAGCTTTGTCTTTCCAAAAGTGCATGAGCCAATACTTTTTGGTTTCCCTTTCTGCCTGGAGCAGCATTGTTCTCTTTGGAGGAGTTAGATGCAATTGCCTGTTGCAAAATATCGTTAATATTTTATCTTCCCACTTCTATTGTTATGAGGACCCGGAGTGGGGTGGAAACTCCTTTTGAGGATGTCTATTGGTGAATGGAAACAGGAAAAAGCCCAGCTCCATTCATTTTTAGAGCTTATTTACACAGGAACCCTGACAAGAATATATCCCAGTATAGACATTCCATTCCAGAATAAAGGCAACTTTATTCCAGAAAACTGTCCACATGGGGACAAAACAGGAGGTATCCCAGAAGTTGGGCATATGCAGTTTCCAATCCTTTTTGTCTGGGGCTAGATATTTGCAGAATGTAACTGACATGATGAAGGTCTGGGTCTTGAAGTTCTCAGAAATTTCAGAACTGCTTTCTTGGCAAGTTTCCAAAGCCTGCCTTTGTGGCTGCTCTGAGCTCTTCTCACAGGATCTTGACGTGGCTGCTGCCCATATGTACCCACTGCTTCTCAGCAGAGTTTTTTGCCACGTCTCTTCAGCGTGTATGAACAGACCATGTCCTCACTGTGTCCTCACTGCACAGCGGAAGCACTGGCAGCTGCATTCCTGTCTGGCAGGTAAATAAATGCCTTTAAACTAAATTCCATCTCCTGTAAGCAACTGGCCTGGCAGATGCTAGCTATTGTGTACACACACAGGACTGAGTCAATATTTATCCCCTGGGTAAATAGCAGACCTAGTATGAGCTGCAACAAGAGGGTTTTTTTTTTTCCTTTTCTAAATATCAAAGCTGCACAATACAAACCCTGCTGTTTGCTGGTTCCAGCCTCAGCTGTTTAATGCTTTGAGTCTGGGAGAGTGAGACATTTAGTCACCCTGATAATGTCTGTGTGACTGGCTTCCCAAAGGAAATAGGAACTGTGCTCTGGGTTCTTTAGCCTCCTGTCCTCTGTTCCTTTCCGGCTTTAGTTTCCCTGTCTCATGCATTTAATGCTTTTAGATAGATATTTGAAGTAATTTTATATTGCTTGATCCTCTCATAGATTCTTGGGCAGTCAGACAGTGTAACCACTGGGGACAACGAGATGAAGGTACAGAGTTTCAGCCGAGTATTAAACATGACTTCCTTCATTTTTCTCAGGCTCTGTTACATGTAATATACTAATGCAAGATTCAAATATCTCCCCATTATTGCCAGCTAAATAATTTCTCCTTGCTGCCAGCCCATGAATCATGGCTTTGTTCTGTGGGCTGTTTGTGTGCCAGTGTGCTGACCTGTTTGAGGCAGGGGTCTTGCTTCAGTTTTACCACTAGAAGAACAGGCAAAGAGACCTGGACCCCTAGCAGGCACAGGCGGAGCAGCCTGTGTCCTTCAGCAAAGGCAGTTCTAATGGGACACTGCATGTGAGGTGATGTGCCAGGTTTTCTGTATCCTGGAACCTGACATCAGCTTGGGTGCTTCTTCACAGCTTTGGTACTTTCAGGGAAATAATAAGTCCGTCTACTCTTCTTCCTCTGTTCCTTAGGTGCTTGTTGGCAGCCTCTGCCTCCCCTCACTCCTGCCACACCAATCTAGCTCTGTTATATAGTTAAAAATCAGTCATTTTATTTAAGGAATTGAATTTAAAAAACCCTACAAATACACACCTGTTTGCCTTTTCTCCCCTATCACAGGAGTAATGGAGCAGGTCTCTCTCCTCCTCTCTACCCCTGCTGGTGGTCCATAGCTTTCCCCTGTCCCAGAGTTGTTGTTCCTCTTTCTTGTTATCATCAGTAATTCTTATCTAGGAAAAAAAAATATTTTTCCTCCATTCTTCAAAGTCGTAATACAGAAACTCTTTAGGACTAGGTCTATGAGAACCACTGGACACAGCATAGCCATATCAGACTCAGTGTTATTCATTGGCTTTTGCCCAGTTCTGACTCTGAAGCTGATCAGTCACACACCTGTCACACACAAGGGCATTTCAGCACTGAAAACTCAGGCTCCAACTTTGTGAAGAGCAGCCAATCATAGTTTGGAGAGAAGGGATTCATGTATCATCAAGGAAGAGACACATTCAGTGGTGGAAAGCCAGCAAGTACAGCAGAGCTGCTGTTTCTTTGGGCTTTGAATTGTTTGTGGCTTAGAGACGTTTGCCTCCCTCTGTCAAAGAGATACTTCTCCTTTCCTTTCTCTGATGGTCCCTCATTGCAAAAGGAGAAAAGTGCTGGTGGGTTTGTAAGACACGGATTCCTACTTACATCGTTACATTACTGAATAGCTACAACAGAGCTAGTTATCAGTGATTTTTGCTTGCAATCCTTTCGATGAAATTAATATTTATATATTTGTAACTGTACATTATGCAGAGTAATCATTGCCATGGTATTTATTTTAAAGCAATAGTTCCCTTGTTTTTTCTTGTCCAAGTGTTTTCGTCTTGCCTCTCTCCCTCCTCCTTAATCAGCCTCAGTAGAAAACAAATATCAGAAGAATGTTCAGTTTGCTTGAATAACATCATTGAAACAACAGCACTTGTTTTACTGACATTGATTATTGATATTTAATGCAGAGTAACCTGGTTTTCATTATTACAGATAGATGATCTATTTGGAAAACCTCAGCTCAGTTTGTTGGTTTTTTGTTTTTGTTTTTTTTCCAGTATTTGCTATTTCTGACTGAGTGACAGTAGTCCTGGCTTGCAGCCTGGCTCCACCATATCTCCTGCATTCAGTAGTTGGCACGTTCTCTGCACGTGCAGCGCTGTACCCGTAGGAGATAGGCTCTAGTTTTTCATCTGCATTTCACCCCTGCCCATACATGTAAACACAAACAGTTCTATGACCATTTTTGTTTTGTTCACATGCATCTTAGCAAATCTGAGTCCAGAAAAGGGTTTGTTTTAGATTCTGATAAATATTTTATTAAAAACTGATTTTAAAACAATCCCGTCTGTCTCTCTTTATTCACATTGTAGGCTGTAAGCTTGTTTGATCATAGATCACAGAAGTCATGCCTGGAGCAGTAAAACTGAAGAATTCAGGAACTCTAAGGAAGCTTGTCACTCATTTTCTACCTTGTGCCTCACTGGGATATGCCCAGAGATGAGCTGACTGTATTTTGTCAAACTTGCAACACGCTTGGTCACCCGTTTCATAAACAAAAGGTCTTGATTGCGTGTGACATTAAACAAAAGAAGTGTTGAGTTTCTAGAGTGAGGGTTTTCTCTATTTCTTCTTTAATATTTCCCTTCAACAGACATAACAGAGTCTTTGCATCAAAGAAATCATGGATGCAGAGAGTCATTTGCATAAATAGAGATGAATGAATAGGATTTTTACACTTGTTACCAACAGTGAGCTGTCGTTACTATGGTGTTGATTACTAGTCAAGCCAAGACTGTAATTGCTAGAAAAGCTAGTGCTCTACATTCTCTTGGCAGAGTATTTCAGTTCAGGAGAATACCTTCCATGTAGGTACCTCCTCATACTTTTGAAGTGTTTTGAAATTTGATTTTGCAAGTGCCTGTTCTTTTTCAGTTTTAGGTGAAAGGAATATGTGTTCAAGGACAGCAAGCAAGCCAGTAGCAGAAAAAGGAATAGTATGCAGATAGCAGCCACCTTGCAACATGTACTAGGAAAAGCAGACCNAAAAAAAAATATTTTTCCTCCATTCTTCAAAGTCGTAATACAGAAACTCTTTAGGACTAGGTCTATGAGAACCACTGGACACAGCATAGCCATATCAGACTCAGTGTTATTCATTGGCTTTTGCCCAGTTCTGACTCTGAAGCTGATCAGTCACACACCTGTCACACACAAGGGCATTTCAGCACTGAAAACTCAGGCTCCAACTTTGTGAAGAGCAGCCAATCATAGTTTGGAGAGAAGGGATTCATGTATCATCAAGGAAGAGACACATTCAGTGGTGGAAAGCCAGCAAGTACAGCAGAGCTGCTGTTTCTTTGGGCTTTGAATTGTTTGTGGCTTAGAGACGTTTGCCTCCCTCTGTCAAAGAGATACTTCTCCTTTCCTTTCTCTGATGGTCCCTCATTGCAAAAGGAGAAAAGTGCTGGTGGGTTTGTAAGACACGGATTCCTACTTACATCGTTACATTACTGAATAGCTACAACAGAGCTAGTTATCAGTGATTTTTGCTTGCAATCCTTTCGATGAAATTAATATTTATATATTTGTAACTGTACATTATGCAGAGTAATCATTGCCATGGTATTTATTTTAAAGCAATAGTTCCCTTGTTTTTTCTTGTCCAAGTGTTTTCGTCTTGCCTCTCTCCCTCCTCCTTAATCAGCCTCAGTAGAAAACAAATATCAGAAGAATGTTCAGTTTGCTTGAATAACATCATTGAAACAACAGCACTTGTTTTACTGACATTGATTATTGATATTTAATGCAGAGTAACCTGGTTTTCATTATTACAGATAGATGATCTATTTGGAAAACCTCAGCTCAGTTTGTTGGTTTTTTGTTTTTTGTTTTTTTTCCAGTATTTGCTATTTCTGACTGAGTGACAGTAGTCCTGGCTTGCAGCCTGGCTCCACCATATCTCCTGCATTCAGTAGTTGGCACGTTCTCTGCACGTGCAGCGCTGTACCCGTAGGAGATAGGCTCTAGTTTTTCATCTGCATTTCACCCCTGCCCATACATGTAAACACAAACAGTTCTATGACCATTTTTGTTTTGTTCACATGCATCTTAGCAAATCTGAGTCCAGAAAAGGGTTTGTTTTAGATTCTGATAAATATTTTATTAAAAACTGATTTTAAAACAATCCCGTCTGTCTCTCTTTATTCACATTGTAGGCTGTAAGCTTGTTTGATCATAGATCACAGAAGTCATGCCTGGAGCAGTAAAACTGAAGAATTCAGGAACTCTAAGGAAGCTTGTCACTCATTTTCTACCTTGTGCCTCACTGGGATATGCCCAGAGATGAGCTGACTGTATTTTGTCAAACTTGCAACACGCTCCAGGATTGAGCAACAAGCTTGGTCACCCGTTTCATAAACGAAAGGTCTTGATTGCGTGTGACATTAAACAAAAGAAGTGTTGAGTTTCTAGAGTGAGGGTTTTCTCTATTTCTTCTTTAATATTTCCCTTCAACAGACATAACAGAGTCTTTGCATCAAAGAAATCATGGATGCAGAGAGTCATTTGCATAAATAGAGATGAATGAATAGGATTTTTACACTTGTTACCAACAGTGAGCTGTCATTACTATGGTGTTGATTACTAGTCAAGCCAAGACTGTAATTGCTAGAAAAGCTAGTGCTCTACATTCTCTTGGCAGAGTATTTCAGTTCAGGAGAATACCTTCCATGTAGGTACTTCCTCATACTTTTGAAGTGTTTTGAAATTTGATTTTGCAAGTGCCTGTTCTTTTTCAGTTTTAGGTGAAAGGAATATGTGTTCAAG
The DNA here is from genome assembly GCA_013399475.1 of Chauna torquata. Lineage (NCBI taxonomy): Eukaryota > Metazoa > Chordata > Aves > Anseriformes > Anhimidae > Chauna > Chauna torquata. The sequence continues at coordinate 13,870 of VXAL01000432.1, read as the reverse complement.
GACAGCAAGCAAGCCAGTAGCAGAAAAAGGAATAGTATGCAGATAGCAGCCACCTTGCAACATGTACTAGGAAAAGCAGACCTAGGTGCATTAGCAAAAGCATCCCTGGCAATATGTGACCAGATGGGAAGTTGCATGCAGTGTCCCAGTAACAGATCTATTTGTGTTCAGCACGCCACGTCTTATCTGGAGTCCACACCTTTCAAGGAATCCCATGGCCTAGGTTTATTCAGTCTTAGCAATGCAGACAGAAGAACGTGGGTCTTCCTTACCAGGACTTGCCTACTGGGAAGTACCGCTTGCTGCTCTGGATGAAACTTGTGAAATCCCAGCATTGTCTTTGTCTTATCCTCACTGTAAGCTGTGAGTGCCTTGGGAGCAGGGAGCTGGGATGGAGGCTTACACTAGCGAATCTTTGGAACTTTTCTGAGGGAGTGTTTCTTTGGAGGTTTTTAAGGATGTGGTGGTTTTTTTGCTGTGACTGAAGAATGTCCTCCTCACCTTATCCCGGAAGTCTTCAGAAACATAATAGTAGACGAAGGGGTCAGCGCAGCTGTTAAAGGTGCTGATGGCCAGGCTCACCATGTAGCTGATATACAGATTACCATACAGCTTGGAGTGATAGCTGGAGTAATGAACAAGGAGGAGAACATTGCTGGGTGTGTAGAAGGCCACAAGTGTGAACAGCACAAGAGCTGTGAGCTTCATGGAGTAGGAGTACCGCTTGCCGTTGTCCAGGAGGGCTCGCAATACTGAGCAGTAGCTGAACAGCATCACCACCAGAGGAGCAAGGAACGCACAGGCAATGAGGCAGATGAAATAGTAGAAATAATACCCGTCATCCTCATGCCTGGGGAGAACATCATGGCACAGAGTGATGCCTGCTCCATACAGGGGGTACGACTGCTGCTGCAGAGTCAGGGGCAGGGTGAGGACAGCAGCACAGAGCCAGATGGCAGCGCAGGTACAGGCAGCAAAGGCAGGGGTGCGGAAAGAACGCGAGAAGAAAGGATGCACCACAGCCAGATACCGGTCGACGCTGATGCATGTGAGCAGCAGCACTGAGCAGTACATGTTCCCATAGAAGAAAGCTGTGGTGACCCGGCACAGGCCTTCCCCAAAGGGCCAGTTGTTCCCCAGGAAATAGTAGAAAATCTTGAAGGGCAGCACCAATATGAGCAGCAGGTCTGCTGCAGCCAAGTTCATCAGGAAGACAGTGGAGGTCAGCTTCTCAGCCCTGGTAGCCAGGACCCACAGGGCCAGCCCATTTGAAGGCAGCCCCACCAGGAAGACGAGGGTGTAGAGACAGGGGATGAGCCGCACTGTGACCACGCTACTCAGCTGAGAGCGGGTGGCCTCATGTATCAACAGGTACGTGATGTTGTTTATCGTTGCCTTTTCTCCTGGGATGGCTCGGGGACACGGTGTGATCTCTGGTGTCGTTACCTGCTCGTTGGTGGTGTTCTGAGAGTAATCTGTCAGTGCAAACACAGTCTGTTACTTGCTGCGCATGCAAATACTAGCACTTTGCAGAGCAGGCTGGATACGTGACACTTACACTGAATGCTAAGGTTTTGCATTTTATTTTGGGGTCCCTAGCAGTAACAGCATTCTGTAAAATGCTGTTGTGTAATGGGCAGAAAAAGCTGACAGTTAGGTGTGCAAGAGTAGCCATCAGCGACCTTACTGAAAATTTACATGATTCTGTCGTGTGGTTTCCCACCGCTCACAAACAATTGCTATGGTGTGTGATTATCAGCAGACCTGGGGAACCAGAGGGCGTTTCCTCTGCCCAGCTTTCTAAAGAATCCACTCCAGGGTAAGGTCATGGCTGCATGAGTCTTAACTTTTAGCTAAAGATTTTGTTTTCAAGTGCTCTCTGTTTTACTCTTCCAGTGTTTCTTTCTCTTCCCAGTTTCTTCCACCCCAGTTTCTTTCCCTTCCATTAGCATCTTCTATCACCTCCTGCTTCAATTAAAGTATGGATGAATCTCAAGTAGAGTGTGCACCCATGTGATAACATTACAAAAATGAGTTTTCAGGGATCTTATGAAGGTACCAAGTATCCAGTACTTTAAGAAGCAATTTTTCACCCGAAGATGCACACTCACCATCGTAGTCTGGAGAGGCCAGGCAGAGTCCCCAGAAGGCACAGCACAGCGCAAGCCAGCGTGACAGCCATCCATTCCTGGAGGTCTCCATTCTGGTGCAGGAACCAGTGAACTGCTGTGCTCAGAGCCGTGTGGGAAAGGCAGTAGTAGTGACCGTGCTTACACATTTCCTTCTTGCAGTCCTTAACGCACGGAAGCACCAGGCTTATCCTCCGAAGGTGGAGGCATATGGGGGTTGTCACGACATTCCCGGAATCTGTATACTCCAAATGGAGATGTAGCTCCAGTGTCAGCCATGGGACCACATATCCAGATCCACAGGGGCTGTGTTTCATTGTCAGAGCACAAGTGACTCATTTTGGGCTTCCCTCCCGCTCCAGGATGTTCCTGAAAATAACAAATGTGCTCACATCTGACGCACTTTGAATTTGGTTTAGCGTGCAAACTGAATTGAAATGGCTCTGAGCTCCTGTGTCCAGCATCCTTCCACTCAACAGATATCCAAGTGGCTCTGCATGATATTTGAGGTCTTTTCCCACACTCTGATTCAACAAGTTGGAAAAGCATCATCCCCTCACATAAACATAAATGAAGTATAGGAGAGCTGCAGATCCAAACAAAGCTCCCAAGCTCCCGGGGAACACACGAGGCTCTTGTAGCCTCATGTTGTGGCAGTTCAGGGTTTATAGTGTCTGCCTTGCAGTCCCCAGATCAGGTAGGACCTCTCAGATTTCTTCTGTTTCTTTATTTCTGCTCCTGCTTCCTGGTTAGATGGGACAGAACTCCTGCGCCTTCCTTTTTGATCCTGCTGCAGAGGTTAATTAAAAGCCATGTGATTCGGATCTTTTTGCATTTGAAAGCAGCAGCACTAGCATGCACCAGCCTGGAGTGCCATAACATACAAATGATAAGGGGCAAGGTCTCATGGCTTCACAGAGACATGCTGCTTCCGCTGATAAACTACCAGGAACATGGAGAGCAGCTCCATCCAGCAGGAAAGGGGCCTGACAAGGGTCCACAGGAAGTCTCTGCTGTTGGGCAGATAATGGTGAATTTCAGTCACTCTTGCCCAAGAAGAGCTGTGTTTTTCTAGAGATGTGCAGTCTCCACCCAATGAACCCCCGAGAGCAGAGCACTCCTTAGCTAGTAGCCTGGAGCAGCGACATGCTGCTGCCACGTACCTGCTGGTTGTAGGGAGACGATGACTCTCGTAACATGGTAAGAAGGACCGTGGACTGGCACATGTTGCCTGAGCCTTTAAGATTCTTTGCTACTTGGTCCCCCTGTCCTCTAACTCTATGAGAGTGTCCCTTCCATGCTCTGCCTTGCACAGCATTGCTGGAAAAGTCCCAAATCCTCTCCCATCGCCTGTATATGAGCTCCATTATGACCGCTTCCCAGTAATCTAGTGGGCAGGCAAGTGGGGACAGGAGGTCATAGCTTGAGAGGTTGCTGGTTTTTAGGCTGTTGCTCTCCAGTCCCCTGCCTGGCTCTGCTAGGAGGTAAAGACAGAAGCCGGAGTCCGGGCGGTAGGAATTGTAAATTTGGTTTGGCAACCTGAGGAGTAGTTCATTTCTTTCTCCTCAGCTTATGAATGGCCTCTTCTGTGAGGGTTGCAAATCTGAGTCTGGCTGCTGTTTGATGAGATTCCTCTATTCCAAGGAGAAAATGATCCTATTTCCTTTGCTTTCACCATATTCCCACATCCTTGTGCCGAGCGTGTCGAGAGGTGGAGTTCCACTGGCAGGGACAGGGAAGATGCAATGTTAGATGTTTTGCTTTTGTGATTCTCTCAGGATTTATGAACCATTACAGAATGACTCATGTGGCCACATATTTTCCATGCCTCAACCAGGATCCTTTCCATGCTCTGTATGCAAAAAATTAGACATAATCAGGTTCAGATAGTGTGCAAATCACAGCCCTCCTTCCTATGGCCAGGTCTCTGGAGTGGAGCAGAGAGAGGTTATTCATTGCTGGGTCCTTCATTTTTCAGATGCTGTGTGCTCTTTAGTGACTGCTTTAGATGCAGAACAGCTTGCTTGAAAATTCTAGTGCCAGAGGTTTGTCACAGATTGTTAACATCTCTTTAAGTTGTGTGATCCCTGCCCTGTGGGGTAACAATTTGGTTTTAAAGCTCTTTGTTGTGCAATAGATCATCTCCTGAGAGAAGGCACTCCTTTCTTCCACGGCTCTGAACCCCAAAGATGTAAGGCTGAAAAGCAGGTTAGGGATTTTAAAGCTCTGAAGGAAGGTACGAACGCCACCTGCCCTGCCCTAAGCATACATCTTTAAGGCCTGGAAGATCAAACTTCGGAAGGCAAATGGCCTCTTCATAAATGGGGCTTATATTTCTGCTCTGTTCCAGGAGCTCCAGGGAGTTCTTCAGCTGCAAGCCAGCAGGTGTGAGGACAGAAATCTTAGTGCAGCTAATACCTGCCTCAGGCTGAGCTCGCTTTTGCTTTGCAGACACAAGGGGCAGCTGACTATGGAGGCAGTGGCTCTGCCTTAGAGGCAGCAGCATGGAGCGTTTCCACCAGCGTCAGCCCAGCGTCACATTTTCCATGAGTGCGATGCTGGGCCTGCCTTTCCCAGCCACCGGGTGTGCAAGCATCTGAGAGGTCTCAGAACCACAAGGCACAGAAAACTTCCACTGACTATTGAAATAGAAATGATGGTCCTCTTAACCAGGATCCCCACATCCCAGATCTGGCAGGCTCTGGCAGATCTTTGCAGGCTCTGGCATGTACGGGATGTGCCTTGGGCACTCTTCCTGACTTCACCATCACGCCAGCTCCCCCTCCTCTCACTTTGTTGGGTCTCACACCATGGCCCTGCGACTCCCCACAGCTCCGGGGAGTCTCTCTGCCCCTCTTCTCTTCTGCTTGTCCCACTCTTCTCCAGTCCCACTGGGATCCCATCCCTGTCTTTTACTTTCCCTTCTTTTGTGCTCTTCTTCTCCTTATCACTTGTAAGCTTTATGCTACTCCCAAACTCTTTGGAAGAAGGTTTTTTTTTTTTTTTCCTTTTCCTTTCAGAATTACTCTTCTGCTTCCACTTTTCACTCCAGTGTGTAGAAGCCCACATGAAGCCGTTATTCAGGAGTGTTTGAAGTTTGTTAGCATCACTGTGACTCACTAGATATTCTGCAATAGCTTTTTTTGGGCTTTTCTCAGCAAGATATTGACACTGGGGCAGGGGCTGCCCTGCCTGGTACAGACATCATCCCTTTTCAGCACTGGGCTTCAGATGATTCATCCTTTAGCACAGGTATGGCTTAGAATTGCTAGACTTAAATTTAGCCTTTAATTTTGGTGAGTGGAAGGTAGAGGGTGCCTGTGGTTTCATTATGGTAACTTACTTAGTTCTAATCCAGAGGAATGGCTAAAGCATGAATAAAATCTTAACTCATATTTACATACACATACTTCAGAAATACCTCTCACTCGTTGGCAGCCCCCTCTGTGTCTCTGTGCATCGTTGTGATACAGTAACGTAGAGAAAAAAAAACAAAAGTCCTGAAATACTAAATACAGAATTTGGGTATTCCTTTTAGCAATTCTTAATTTAATTTATAAAACCATTAGTTCTTACTCCATCCTGCAAACCTGAAAGATATTTTAAGCTGTCTGTCATTGCCAAATGATTGTCCACTTGCTGAGATCTCCAACTGCTTTTGGGTGATGTCAGATCTGGCTGTCCCTGCACAGGGCCTTTTGCCTCCCCTGGAGCACAGGGAACGTTCTTTGTGAGAAGTCCAAGATCTCTAAGAGGAGACTTTTGTGTAAAGTGTACTGTGTCCTCTGAGACACCACTACCATCATTTTAATCAAATTATTTCATACAATTTATGCAGCAGAGGAATGTTATTAGGAGAACAACAGTTTGTTTCCCTGTGAGCAAGTAATATGTTGCACAGAAAGTAGAGCTGCCTTTTGTTGTGGCAACGGAAGTGTTGAGAATGATGTAAAGGAAACTCCTATCAGATCTGGGTCACATCACTACAGCTTAATTTGCAAAATCTACACATTCATTCGTTGTGCAGAGCTCACAGGGAACACAGTTAAACATGTTATTACCCAGGAATTTGGGGAGGTTGAGGGAAAGGCGGGTGGAGGTTATTTTCCTGGTTGCAGTTGTATTGTCTTAACCTGTAGCAGATGTGCTTATAGATTTCAGAACTGGAATCAGTCACTTTCTTGAACGTCTGTTGTATTTAGCGTGCGAGTACTTGGGGGGCCAGAACCTGGACCGTATTTTTGCGCCACACCTCTCATGGCGAAGGTGCTGCTAGAAATAAACCAATCTGCAAAAAGATATGCTTTGCTGGCACTGGATGATGTTTTCTTTTGAAACCTATCATCTCCACATGGAGCAACTATGCCACCTCATGGACCTGTGTGCTCTCATCTAGTTATGGGCCTTTGCTCCAAGAGAGGTCGTGGCAGCACACACGTTTAAGTACAGAGCCACAGCCACTGTCTTCCTGCATGGGATCTCCGATTGCACACTACTTGCAGGAAACTTATTTCCCTTTTATGTTAGGTAGGGTTACATCCTGCAGCCTTCCTGCAACTGCTTGAAGGGAGGTTCTCCAACTTTTCAATTGCATTTTTCTACCATTTAAAATTCAGTTTCAGGTGCAAGACAATCAATTCTGGGGGTCAGAAGGTTTAAATTAATTTAAAACAAATTTAAAACAGTGAGACCTGCAGACTTTTAAAATCAGTATTTTATTTTACTTGAAGTGCAAATAAATATAAAAAAAACTACATTCAAAGAGCTGGCAAAGCAATTACAAGCCCAAAAGCAAATATCCTTCAAAAAAATGGAAGAACAAACTCTTGAATCAAGGTTGTGCTAGCAGATACACAACAGTTGAGCTTAAACTCTCAGACATTAGCAAGCCACTCTCAAACCTGCACTGCCCGCTTATTCTATCATTTCACATCATTTGCTACTATCGTTTTTGAGACAATAGCACTGTAAAGGGCCATAATCTGTTCAGATTATAAATTAAGGTTTATAAAATAAGGATGCTTAAACATACCTGAAGTACACTTAAAAATGGGGACATGGAACAGGATGGCGTACAGGTGTGTTACCCACTGTGGGACACCTGGAATTAAATGCATTTTAAGCCACAAGTTGCAACCTATCATCTAGTAAACATTTTTCTGTATCATAAAACCATAAAATTTGGCACAGTTGTCATCTCCACTGGAAGACAGCAGAGAGGTGAACAGGACTGAGGTGTATTCTGTTGAGCTGTCTGGAAGCAAAAGGGGATACTGTGCTTTGCATTGGGCTTGTCCCTGCTCTCCACCCAGCTCTCCCATAGCTACGTGCTCAGTGTCTTTTATCACTTACTGCAACAAGAGCAAGGGAAGAACCTCCAGATCATTTCAGTAACCCAAATTTAACAGAGACTCAGACAACGAGAACACAAGTTCTTGATGAAAAGTCCTCCACTGGCAGTGGTTGTGCAAGTGGCCATGAATGCCAGAGACTGGCCTCCCTCATTCCCTCCTACAGATTATTTTGCAAAAAAGACAGTCAGTACAGCTTTGTATTAAATGTACCCCAAAGGCCAATTTTTCTACTGTCAAGTGAGACAATTGCAAAACCAAATGCTGTACAGTGGAAATAACTCAGGACAAATCCTACAGGCTGCTGCTCAGGTCTGGCAGAAATTAAAACCTAAAAACCAAAGCCACAAAAGATAACCAGGTAGGGGGTTATTCCCCCAAAAGCCAGGAAAAGTTGGAAGCCAAGCTGAAAGGAGGCCAGACCTGCCTCAAGACATTATGTTTGTAATATACTCCATGATAGTGTGCTTGCCTTTGGCCCCTGAAAGACAAGAGCAAAGTCACAGTGGGGTTGCAGGACAGACGCAACTGAATTTTCTTGATTTTTCAACAGATTTAGTCAGACAGTTGACATAGTATTCTGCGTGGTTCAGGGTACTTTTTGTTTCACTTCTTTTCAAAAAAGCTTAGAAGTACAGTCGGTTCAGTGGAAAAGCTCGTCTACAACGGCTGTGGCTGGATCTAATCCTCCCCGTTACAGATTTCCATGTGTCACTGCAAATACAGCATCTGTGCTGACCTAGCAGAAACAGCAGAGTATTCGGGACAAACCTCAGATTCAGAGCAAACACTGCTGCAAGAGCTCCATCTACCGATGTTATTTAAGTGGTACAACCCAGCAGAACCACGGAGTCCGGGCATGCACAAGGAAAGCGAAGCGCCTGAGAACGCAGTCTCCAGAGGCTGCCAATCAGCATGCAGAATAAAAATTAAAAAAACAAACAAACAAAAAAAAACAGACCAGACCTCGCAATGGATAGTCCTCACCACGCACACACTCCAAGCAGCTCCAGATCTGAGAAGGCAGAGTCTGCAGCAGGTCATAAGTTCACAAAGCAACGACATGGGATCTGGCACAGCATCTGCAGACAGGCAGGCGATGGGCCTAGGCTGTCCTGTGCCGCCAGCTACTCCCTTGCCTAGCACTGCAGCTCACAGAGTTTCTCCCCCCTTAGTTCATGCTCCAAAATACACAGCTGATGAGTGAGAGTTAAAGCGTTTAGTACGCTGTTCACCCTTGTCTCAGTTTTGGCATTTTCTCACCAAAGCACCAGTGACAAATACTGCATTCATCGCCTTACTACACGCAGATAATGAAGCAGCCTGTAGCAAGGCTGGCAACCTGCGCCAGGTGCTCTCAGCCACGCTGGCACTTGGAGGTTACATTGAAGAGTTCTGCAGGCTCCAAGACGGCACAAATTCAGGAAGATAGGGAACATTAAACCCTTCAAAGTGGAAGCAGCTGCTCAAGCACCAGCCAACTCCATCTCTCCAACAAAGCCGCTAGTGGTAGTTTGCCAAGAGCCTGACCCACTCATTCAGCCTTCCAGTGTTGGCTGGTCAGCAGTGGCCTAAAGCTATGAAACTACTAAAAAGTGTGTGGCAATGCCAAGAGCCCTCTTCCCATAAAGCTGTTAGGTCTCTTCATGATGACTGGAGGATTACACTGCAAGGAGACAAGTCTATGCCATATGGAAAATACATCATAATCCAAAGTAAAATGCTGTTTGGATAAATATCATTAATACATACATTGCATTCCCACCACTATTCTCAGAGTAAATGTGTTTCACCAGCAATGGTCCTACTTGTCTCGGTCCCCGGCACAAGTCTCCTCACGGTGAAGCTGGACGGCGACTGTACTGAACTCTGTATCTGTTCACTGGGACGCCATGGACATTCACTGTCTCACAAGTTGTTTTACAGGGCACCATCTCCTCATCTTCATCTCCCATTAGCCAGTCTTGAACTACATCAACTGCCTCCATTGTTACATTCTCTTCTAGCCACCTGTTGTGCCATTCTTCAAACTGCTGGTGGTGCTTTAACAGCACCATTGGCTGTACCTGGCAACAGGACAGTAAAGATCACTGAGAGGTTTCTGGGGAAGAAGTCAAAACCTTCACCCCTCTGAATGTCCAAGATGCGCGTACTTTACAACACAACACAAACAGTACAACAGAAAACAGCATACCTGCCTTTAAAGATCTCTATTTGTTAATGTTTGCCACTCCCCCTTAAAATTTGCATGGTTAAGACTACTAAACTAAACTAAAGCATAGAACATCTACCTTCTCTCCTCCCTGTTTCATCCAACACAGAGAATGAACTTCTGGGTGTAGTTTGCAGGAACTCAGTCACAAGACTTCTTATCGGTATCTGTCTTTTGGCTGAAATCTTCAACCTCTGCTACTGCCTAAACCGCACAGAGAGTAACAGGAGACACACCTGCTTGGCTCGGCAGAGAGCTCCCCGCCTGTACATGTAATCCTCCGAGTTCATGATGAACATCATTTTGTGGGTGTTGAGCTTGAAACGGCAGTCCACATTGCAGGCGCTTTCTACCCCAATCAGTCTCTTCCAGGAGCTCTTCACTTCACTCCGCAGAGCTCTCACTTGCTTACATTGCCACTTGCGAAATTTTTTTAGGTTTCTAGAACAAAACAAAGATTATGAAGCATTTGTCACACTTAAGTTATCCATTCTCTTAAGCTAAAAGAGCTGACAGCAAAAGTATGAAATTATATTTCCACACTTAGTTTTCAGACTTTCTCCAGGATCTTCCTCCATACCCTCTAACCAACAAATAGTGAAATGCAAACATATTAGACCTCAAATTCCCCCCAGAAAAGAACTGCTTAAACAGTCCCACTTCATTCTAAGCACACCTCAATGCGGTGGTCATAACTTTTTCTTCAGCATTCTTGTGCAGTGCACTGAACTCCAGCAGTCCCTCTGGACCTCAAAGATGAGTGCACTTCCCTAGAGTAGCTTGTACAGCACATCACCTAAAATCACTGCCACAAGTTCAGAGGAAGTAGTAACAGCTGCTGCAGGTGTGATTCAGGAGAGGGAGGGAGCTCACCTTTGCAGAAAGACCGGTTTCAATAAGAAGCCATCATTCTGGTTGTTTGGAGCTCCTTCTACCCCAACATACTGCTCCATGTAGTTAGCAAGGTGCTACACAAGAGAGACCAATTTCAGGTCAGATTTCAGATTTCAAGACAAACACTGGTGCAAAGAACTAGTTTATTTCCAAGCTGCTTTTATGAAGATGCTGGTACTTCACTCAACCCTAAGCTGTTTTATGTTGAAACTGTTTTGTTAACATACCGAATTCTGTCAATGACCACAGCCACACGTGTAACCTTCCCACCTCCTGGGTAAGCTTATCATCCTGGCAAAGCCTCACATTTTGGAACAAGAAGGCAGGAAAGCATTCTTAGACATCTGCTTTGTCTGTGGTACAGCAGACTCCATGATCCCTGCGGTATTACCTGGACCTCCACAGGATCTTCTGTTTGGGTTTCTTCCGTATCCAGAAGCTCAATGGTCATGATCACCTGTCCTTTCCGCTGTAGAAACATTACCTATAATAAAGTGACAGGCACAAGATATTGGCCACATGGGTCCACAATAAAATGGTGGGTATTCACAAATCATTTGGACAACAAATATGAGAACAGGAGAGGAGTAAGCAACAAGGCTTTTCAGTGAGCTAGTATGCCACTTCGCTGTCTATGCTGTTTTTGGTACCGTCTCTCCATATTGCTTTCTCTCAACATTGTGGCCTTGGAGCTTCCAAACCCATTTTTCCCAGCTACAGCTGCTTTATGAAGTTCCCTGGCAGCAAGTTCTTACCTTGAAACAGTTCTCATCTGCCATGCAGCGTTCAGCCTTCCATTGATAGCTGGTCTCCTTTGCTGCCCGGACACACCTAGAGGATAAGTTACCTCCAGCAGCACCTCGCTTCCTTTCATTCAAGTAGAGCTCAACAACCTTCAAGCAGATGTCATCACTCACTAGATGGTGAAGCTTCCATTAGAAAAAGGGGGAATTCAGTTAGCAAGTCTGGGTCAAGAGTTAACTCTAGTGTGTTATGAAAGAAGTGCAAAACTCAGCACAGCATCGCACCTCAGACAAAGTACCAAAGTTTTAACTTCAGAGACTTCACAGTCCTCACTCTCCATTTCATTACTTTGTAGTGTAAGGAAGAGAGAAGAGTGAGGAGCTGTTGTGCCTCAACTGTAACAAAACTACAATTAGAAGACAGATACTGAGTAGAAAGGACAAAGCATTTCTTTTGCCTTGGATATATTTTGGGAATGGCAGAATTTTGAAAAGACCGGAACTTAAAAAACATTGGAAAAAGCCAGGAAGAGTCAGTCCCCTGAGGTGATCCCTGCACTGTAGCTGATGCTGAACTATCTCACTGAACTTCTGTTAAGCCCTTTCCACTACAAATGTAATTTTTCTATGAATTTGTTCAAAGTTTTGTGAGTTCTTGTATTACAGGGTACTGTGAGAAACCTATTTGTCTATAGGAGCGAAATTGCTGTCCCCCATACAGAATCGTCAAACTAGTTACCTGGCGGACAATATTCTGCACCAATTTGTCCATAGTAAAGCCAATATAGGCGTGGATAGTGAACATCTCCCTCAGTGTGTCCTCGTACTGCGTTGGGTCAATATTCCCATCCAGCAGACTCCTCACCATATCCAGGAATGCAGGGTAGTACTCCTCCAGTTCCACCTCACCTGGACAGGGGACAAGAGCAGTCATTTACTATGTGCAAGTGGTAGAGCAAAGTCAGGAGATGTACGGGACAACACTGCTCAAGAACCATGCCATTCAGTACTGAGAACACCTTTACACAGAGGTCTCTCTAAGGAGTGCTGGCAGACTGCAACAGTTTTTCCTCATGTTCTTCCATGACTACCTTGTGTGGTTAACTATTTCGTCGTGGAGCCACTCACATTTTAAATCAAAGTAACAGATTAATACAGTTCAGAACAACAGACTTGCAGGAAGTCTCTTATGAGCTATGCATGAGAGCCCTCAAAGGACAAATTACAAACTAGCTATTATCCTATTAAATCATCTGTATCCATGAATTGCAAATATAGTAGCAGTTCATACCTCAACAGTCCTTACAGACTTGCCTGCTGGTCTCAGTTACCGAGATATATACAGTCAAGCACTAGCAACCAGAACGTTAAGAATGGGCTATGTCCCAGATTATTCTTACTTGGTTGCTTCAGCCTTAGTTCCATGGCTGGATCGTTGGTCTTCTCTTTTCTCCCCTCACAAAGGAGTTTCTCTCTCTCTTTTTCTGTCCGATATTCTAGAAGCTGCTTCTGAGCTTGACGATAAATCTTTAGGAGCCTTGAGCACAGAGTCTGATGAAGGCGGAGGAAGAAATACCAATTATTATTGACAAAGAACAGACTGTAAACATCATCCAGAGTGTTGTGGGGCTCAGCAGCTGTAACATCACAGAAGGTTGCTTTTGCCTCCAAAGGACTGCTTGGAGGTCCAGGCATATGTTTTTTCCGTAGCTCAGGAGTATCCAGGTTCTGTCCCTGATGGTTCTCTCTGTCTTCATCTGTTGATTCTTCAGAAATACTGTGTTCAGGGGGCTGAGAGAAAAACAGCTCAGGTATGAAGTGGTGCACTATCTGCCGAATGGTTGCTTGATCCTCCTTTTGGATAGTAGGCTGTCGTTTTACATAATAGCTGATAAGAGATGCTGCATCTTCCAAAATCTGCTTATCTTCATAGATAAAGATAAGATGAGGCTCATTTGTGGACGAACTTCTCCCCTCTGAATGCTGCTCCTGATGCTGTAATCAAGAGACAAATAGATAAAGATCCTTCCACTCCATGCTCAAGAGCCATTCCTGCCAGAAGAAATAAGCCAGTATTAACGCTATGCTTGGGACAGTCGTTTTTGACTGAGAACTCTGAAGAGCACTACCACTTCAAGAAGGTCCCGGGTGCAACGTAAACCTTTAGATAATACTATAAATGAAGGACAAGTAGGATGGATTATTTGCTAGCATACACACCTCATCATAGACACTCTCAATTTCATTCAGCAAGCTCTTGGAGCGCAAAGCTTTGGTGTCATTTTGTTTGAAGTTGACGGCCTGGTGGTCAAGGGACTTCAGGTAGGCTTTCTCATACTGCTCCCGCCAAATTTTGTTGAAGCCCTGCTGGGCCTCCCGCCACTCCTCCTCTTTTGCTTTCAATCTGCATAAATGTACGATCTACTTCAGTTTGAAAAGACAACCACAGAAATACACACAAAGCATTTTTAATGTAGCTAACTGTGATGCACCAAAAACTTTACAGTATTCCTAGAAGCCACAAATAAATAAATAAATAAA
>VXAL01000431.1:464000-482865 GCA_013399475.1 Chauna torquata | reverse complement strand
AATATAGCAGGATGTGACAACGTGGCAAACAAGCAACCGGAACTACGGCACTATAAAAAGGAAGGAACTTGAGGGATTGGGCGCGCGCCATTGTTGGAGCACAAGCTCCCTGGCCGCCCAGCGCTGTTTTGCTTGTATCTTATCTTACTCAATTAATAAAAGTACTTGATAAACCTGTAATTGATGCGGTCAAATTTATGACACTTACCTCATACACTCTCTTCCCTTTTCTCAGTTATTCGTCTAAACTTTTGCTATCCTACTAGACAGGAACAATAAGACGGATATTTTAAAAATAATCTCAGTATTTTTGTAGACCCATATTTTAATGGTTAGAGGGTCATTTTCGTGTGATCAGTACAGGTCAGGCACAGTTCCCCTCATGCCACACCACCAGTGAAGAGCCAGAACACTTGGTTTTGTTATTATTGTGAATAAATTTATTCTCCAGGCAATTAGGAAGACTCACATAAATATAGCAACGTATCTAAGTAAATATGTAAGCAAAAGCAGCAAAAGTTGGACAGACGTGGAAAGACTGGGACCCTTTGTGTAACCAAAGAAAGTATGTCCTGTGTTTTCAGAAGCTCTTTAATGGGATAAGTGAAAAATAGTGCTGAGTTAACACGGAAAAGGAATTAAACTTGGTGTGAAACAGGGCTAAGGAGCAAGCACACTATAGTACTAATGAGTGTGAAGGTTGTCCAAGAGGGAAACAGCGCGCGTACCATGTTCTTTGTATGATATTACTACTTAAATATAACTGGCCACTTTAGTGGCCGGCATACTAAAATTAAAGGCTTTAAAGCAAACAGAGCAAGCAAGCTGAACCAGATGAGCATCTGACCCTGAGCATTCAAGCAAACTGACCTCTGGGGTCTGGGAAGTGAATTGGCTTTGGGGGTAAAACAGGAAGGGAGCTGCGAGATCAAGAACCTCATACAAGTATATGCTGGGAAAAAAAGAAAAAAGAAAAAAAAAAAGAAAAAAAAAAAAAAAGAATTTCCAGCCTCCAGGAGTTCTCAGGCAGCTGGGCTTTGTTCAAATGCGGGGATGCCACTGGAGTAATAAAATGCTCCAGGTGCTAGCAGTTGTGCTTGCTGCAGTCCTACTCTATTGGGTGTTGCATGCCTTAATTTGTTTTCATTTCTGCTAATGAAAATGAATAGAAATGAGAAAACTCCAGGGAGCAAAGAAAGAAACGGCATTTACGTTTCAAAGCTCTGCAACCTGCTCTCTAGTGTGCAGTTGCGGTGCGAGGCAATGTTCATGCCTTGTTAAATAAAAAACAAAGAGCAAAAGAAGAAAACAGAGCTGTTTTACCAGAGAGCAGAGATTCCATCTCCTATTCACCACTTTGCAGA
This sequence comes from Chauna torquata, assembly GCA_013399475.1. Lineage (NCBI taxonomy): Eukaryota > Metazoa > Chordata > Aves > Anseriformes > Anhimidae > Chauna > Chauna torquata. The sequence goes on along the minus strand of VXAL01000431.1, from coordinate 481,501 downwards.
TTCTTTGCAGTCTCTGTCCTGAGGCTACATGAACATGCATATCTGAATTTGAAATGCAATAGCTGAAATCTTTCTTTCCACCTCGAATACACTGACTAAAGCACCACGAAATTCAAATTCAAGTTGAAAGGTATGGAAAGTTCCCTAAGAGTTAACGTCTGCTATCTGTTTAACACAAAGAGAAGAGTCATCAGGCCTGTTTTTCAGTTCCTGTATCTCCAGCAAAAAATGAGAGCTTGAGCCCCGTGCTTTATTATGGAGGCCTTCAAGTCATTGAATAGGAGCAATCCAAAGCATTCATCCAGCTTCACTCCATCAGCTCGTCCAATTAGACCTGAAAAGGGGTCACTGTGAAATCTCCATCTCTGTCCTTGCTGCTAAAAACTTCAAGAGAAGTGGCAATTAAAAGTCTTTTGGTTAATCAGCACTCTGCCTGCTGCTTGTTTTGCAGACAATAGTCAATCAACCAGATTTGAAGGAGGCTGGCAAGCGTGCATGTAGCACTGCCCCCCATGCAGCAGCTTGGATAAAATGGTGAGAGCATTACCCTGACGGATGTCACACCAAAGCACAAGCTTAATAATTCAGCCCCGAGACCAGCACGTGTTGTTTAGCCGGGGAGCCAGCTGTCGTGCTTTCTCAAGCTGTGACCTCATGGGATTTATGAAGTAAGCCGAACTGAGCTGCAGTTATATTTGGCTCTGAAACCTCTTTTGAAAATCCAGAATAATGCAGAAGTAGTGATGTGGATTCAACAGTGAACATGATTCCCCTCCAGGTTTGGACTGACGGGGTGTTTCAGCATGGAGCGAGGAAGCAGTGTGCTACTGGTGGGAGCTGTCTTTCATATAAGGTATTAGCTCTTTTTTGAGAAAATCCACACAAAGCTTGCTCAAGAGAGAAGTGCACTGCAGCACTTTTAATATACAGTTGTCACTGATATACTCCAAAACAGAAAGAAAAGCAGAAACTGAAGGCATCCTGTAGGACTTGACTGCTCCACTCCCTTGCCGCTTTGCAAGTGGCGGCACAACTCGTGCAGCTAGTGCTCTCCACCTTTGCTCTGTATTCAGCCTGTGAAACAAGTTCTCTGCTTCAGTGACACCCCCCTGCCCCTGGGTTTTCCCTGCCTGAATCAGTCCACGCAGTCATTCTTTTAACACTGTGTACTTTGATGTGAGAAAGAAGGTAAAGGTAAGGGGATCTGGCCTCTGTTACTGCTTTATCTACTTGCATTCCTTCCACATTCGCTTTTTTGTGCTCTTTCCTCTCTTCCCTCCCTGTTTGCTTTCCTTCCCCCAACAGTGCTGACATTAGATATATGGTAACTCTTCATCTCAGGACCAGAGCCAGTTCTTAAAAAGTTGTAAGACTTACCTTCTGCTTCCAGTTTTACTATGGCTCCTGCATTGACATAAATAAGGGTGCACTGCTGCTTCTCAGAGTGCCACCAGCATCAATATGTTCCATTTCAGTTGCTATATTTCCAAGATTTAATAACTAACTCAACTTTCTAGATGAATAGTTTTCTTCATGATAGCCTTTAAATCTGTTCTACATACAGTAAATAGCTGCCTGTAATATTAGGGTGTCTAGTATCCCACCAAAATCGTGGGATGTCACCTAATATTAGCTGTGTGCTTCAGTATTCTGTAGCTTAGACCTCTGCTTCGTGCAAACTGAGTGAAGCCTCCCACCTGTGGAGAGAGGGCCACCTAGGAAATGTCCTTCCAGTGACTTGTTGCCATAAGGGGACTGAGTGGGTCAGTCAATCAGCATTCACACTTCATGTTGCTGGTGCTCTGCCCACTGGGACATTTGGAAAGAGTCAAAAGAGCTTTGGATGGGGACCTAAAACTAGGAGCTGTTGGAGCATTCTGGGTCACAGTGACAAACCATGAAGAGTCAGAAAAACTCTAAACCCAGAGGTCTAGTGGGCACACAGCTTTCTGTCTACCTCATACAACAGGGAACTGAAGCAGAACCCGTGTTCTGTCACTCTCGGTGTGAAGAACGCTATAAGCCATTATTTCGGGCAGATACATTTTTTCCTTATTTACATGATGTGCTGCCTCATGCACTATACAACAAATGAAGGCTGTGTTGTATAGGAGACAGTGAGAGGCAGAAAAGTTGGATTTTAACACTTCCAGTGGTGTCACATAACTAGTTTCTGCAAAAATTCAGAAATCCTGATATGACCTACAACCAACTTACACAAGAAACCATCATCTTGCTACTAATACCCAGCTGTAGTTGTGAACAGCAAAGATAAATGAAGAGAGCTTTCACTGGCATAAAGGAAGAGCTGCTGACAGGATAATAGCACTGAGGGCCATGTTCTGGGAGTTTCTTTCTCACTAGGTCCATGGGACTCCAGGGTTGGTCCCCTCCAGAGCAGGCTGCAAGGTGCTGCTTTTCTCTCACACACCTCAGTTATCCTAGTTGTGTGTTCAGAGGATACGCTGTTAACTTGCACTATGAACTGTGTTTTTAAGAATTCGTAAAATGTTTCCACCTGAGGTAACTCCTCGGACTCTTTTGAGATTATGGGGGACACACTCCTTGTGCGATTTTCTATATCCTGATAGGAAATGCTTTAAATTGGATGAATCTGTATTGGGCTTACATGGCAAGGTTTTGGTAGCAGGGGGCCACAGGGGTGGCTTCTGTGGGCAGATCCCAGGAGCTGCCCCATTTCAGACCAGAGCCAGCTCCAGCCGGCTCCAAAAGGGACCCGCCGCTGGCCAGAGCTGAGCCACTGAGTGATGTTGTTTGCGCCTCTGTGAAAGCATATTTAAGAAAGGGAAAAAAACTGCTGAGCAACAGCAGCTGGGAGAGAAAGGAGTGAGGAACAGCCCTGCAGACACCACGGTCAGTGAAGAAGGAGGGCAGGAGGTGCTCCAGGCGCCGGAGCAGAAGTTCCCCTGCAGCCTGTGGTGAGGCCCATGGTAGAGCAGGCTGTCCCCCTGCAGCCCATGGGGTGCCACATGGAGCGATCTCCATGCTGCAGCCCGTGGAGGAGCCCACGGAGGAGCAGGTGGATGTGGCCTGAAGGAGGCTGCAGCCCATGGAGAGCCCCCCAGGAGCAGGCTCCGGGCCGGAGCTGCAGCCCCTGGAGAGGAGCCCACGCAGGAGCAGGTGATCTGGTGGGAGCTGCCACCCGTGAGGGACCCGTGCTAGAGCAGTTTGCTCCTGAAGGATGGACCCCGTGGTACGGACCCGTGTTGGAGCAGCTCTTGAAGAGCTGCAGCCTGTGGGAAGCCCACGCAGGACCCATTCAGGAAGGACGGCATCCCATGGGAGGGACCCCACGCTGGGGCAGGGGCAGAGTGACCACGAAGGAGCGGCAGAGACGAAGTGATACGGGCTGACTGCAGCCCCCATTCCCCGTTCCCCTGCACCGCTTGGGGGGAGGAGGTAGAAGAGGGTGTATGGTGCAGGGGAAGGTGTCTGTAGTTTGCTTTTAGTTGTTTCTCATTGCTCTAGTGTGTTAGTAACAGGCAATAAATTTTATTAATCTCCCTACTCTGAATCTGTTTTGCCTGTGGCGGTAATTGGTGAGTAATCTCTCTGTCCTCATCTCAATCTGTGTGCCTTTTTTTTTCCATCATGATTTCTCCCCCTCTTCCTTTGAGGAGGGGGAGCGAGAGAGCGGTGTGGTGGAGTTTAGTTGGCCATCAGTGTAAATCCAGCACAGAATCTCTCCCTGAAAGTGCCTGTATCTCTCCACTGAGAGTACAAGAGTCCAGGCAGCTGTCTCACATGTATGTTGCAGATATCCTTCAGTCTAGAACGTTATTCTTATCTGGCACTAATGCAAATCGCCTTTAAATATGCAAACAGACCAGGAAAAAGAGGGGTTCTTCCAGGATGTTTGACATCTATCAGCCTACTACTTTGTTCATTTGCTTTTTCTTTGGAGCTCAAGATTAGCATCCACTTTAATGAATACAGGGAAACAATAAGAGACTTTCATATTTATTTTTCACCATCAGAGAAGGCTGGCCTGTTTGGTAAGCTAAAACCATATCATCAGTGGAAGAAAATGGGTACAGAAACAACTGCTGGGCATGAACTTCACAGCAGTGAAATATTTTACTCAAATTTGGTGATCCATAGAAAGAGTTGCTGCAAGAATGGATTGTCTCAATACATGCAAGGATGAGATGCTTGAAGTGCTGAGTACCCAAAGTTCACCCCCAATGATACTCAGCAACTCTGTAATGACTCCTCTAAACTTCAGGAGCTCTTTGAAAGACCAGGTTTAGTGCAACCTATATAACCAAGAGATGAGGTTTGGCATGAATTTTTGAGGAATTACTCTTTTTCAGATTTTAAACCATTTCTAATTTTACATTCCTGATCGATTATACAAATTCTCTCTCTATATATATGTATATACTCACATATACATATGTACAAACCAGTATACTGCTAAGGTCCTGGAAAAACCACAGGTATATTCACAGGTGCATTTTTGTTTTGCATCCTGAAATTAAAATTTCAGCAGATGAAACAATTCATTATTCAGAAATTATTAGATCATTAACCATTTAGCTCAAATTTGGGGTGTGAGTCAAATGGTGGGGGTAGAGGTCTCAAACTAGCTACTTCCTTGTTTTCATATTTCTTTTATGCAAGTGTTTAACTCTGCAGTTTTTAGGACACATTTCATTCTGGAAAATTTTTTACAACCCGTTTATTAACCCTTCAAAATGTAAGGGTAGGTAGAGATGATAACCAGGAGATTAATGTGTGAACATCACATTTTATAACTATTATCACGTGGTGCTATTTCTTTCCAACAGTAAAGCAGCAACCCATCATGAGAATAACTTACAGTGACAAAGAGAATTGGAGTGTAAAGCTACAAGATTGTTTTATTCTTTGAAATGTGTAGGATGGAGACCATAATGACACACCATAACATGAATGCTGACAACTTTTATGCCATAGAAAGCCAGTGACTGGAGATCTGACCTCTAGCAGGAAAACACCTGTCTGAATACATAATTCTACTCTATTATAAAGAAAAAGGAAAGTGATGAGGGACTTTCAATCAATTTTTAATCGTACCTACAAAAATGGGTGTCTATCATGGTGATGTGAAGGGAAGGACAAAGATCATCCTATCACATTTGTTCACTGGAGAAAAAATGTGCTTCTAAGCAGTGCTCCATCATTTCTTGCTGAGCCAGCCTACCTTTGGTGGGCTGATAGACTACTGTCTAATAGAGGGGGAACAATTAATTACAGGCTGGCCCAGCTCCTGTTGAGAGCATTGGTAGTCTTGCTAATTTACATGGAGAACCAGAAACCCTGAGTTTTAAATACTTAGCCAAATGCTTAAGTGTGTTTGAAATGATAATTCTACTATCTAGTATACTGTTGAACTTTTCTATATCTTGTGTATCCTTTAGAATTTTTATAAGTTTTTGACTACTTACTGTGGTGCAGCTAAATTTAGGCCTTTGCAGTATAGGTCACTATGTTGAAGTCAGGCACCCTGAACTGCCTTGGTAAGCCAAGAAGAGAAATAGGCATTTTTATGAAACAATTCCTCTGACCACTTTTAGACATCTGCATTATGATGAGATGACTTCATGTAAGAAGCAGTCATATCTCTCCACTAAGGCCACAGCGAAAGACTAGTAAGGGTAGTTCAGATGTCAGCATGTGCATTAGTGATGCATTCCCATTTGGCCAAATGAATCCTGATGTGTTAAATAAACAAAGAAACAGAAACGTACCAGGCTCTGTGTGTGCCTAGGACACAAGATTGCCAGGGTCTGCAAACAGTCCCAAGCAAGGGCAGCTGCTGCGTTGCTGCTTTCCATGCCTTGTTTGATCAGGCAACAGAAGGAGACGAGCACGGAGAACAAGATATGCCTATAACACCCCCCAAGCAGGAGCATTCGTGGGGACTGGTGTGCCAGCCCCTACATACTCAGTACAAACTCCACTGTGAGGTTGTCCATCATGCACTTCTCTTACTTAATTTTCTCTGATGGTGGCTATCCTTGAGCCAGCTCGGCTCATTTCTGTATTCTTGTCAAACAGACCCAAGCAGAAGATGAGATGTTCTTCTTACAGAGGATGCTTGTGTTGATAAGGATATAGCTAATTTCTTCAGAGTTTGAATTACCTTTTTTTTTGAAAGTATATATAGCCATATAGCCAACTGAGTTCTCTAAAGAGTTAACATAAAACCTCTACAAAAGGTAGTTGGGAAAGGGTCAGAACAATCTACAAATTTAAATAACAAAAATGTGGCAGAGCAGTGGTCTCAGGCATGCTTTGTAGGCATAGCCAGGAGGGCAGTCTCCATACAAAAAGACACAGAGTATATCTGGAAGCTTGCACAGACCTCAGAGGCTGCTCCTCTGCTTGATGCATGGTTCAGGGCTTGTTTTTCTCCCAAAATATGGTGGTCCATCTGGACAGGGCATGGGAGGATGGGAATGGAGCAGAACTACAATCACTCTCCTTCCTGTATCCTTTGTGTCACCTTGTTTTACAGATGACAGAAAGATCACTGTCCCAAGGAAAGGGCTGCTGTTATACCCAGAGGCCCATGATTTTCCCTCTCTGTTATGTAAAATTCCCTCTCTGTTATGTAAAATTATCTGATTTTTCAAATTGGTCCATATTATTCTGGACATGAAGCATGCCTATTGGTCTTGCAAAAGTTTCTTCTGAGCGCTGTGAACAAATAAATGTGAGAAATAGCAGTCCTGGTCTCTCTTACCCAACAGGGTTAAGCTCCATTAAAAAAAAGGAAAAACTTTGGACTTGTTTCTTTCAAGTAGCAGATTAGAAAGAAAGGGTGCTAATAACTATGGAATTTTTCTACATAATTCAAAAGAAGTTGGGGTTGAGCTTGGGTTGGGTTTTTATTGTTTGTTTGGTTTTTTTTTGTTTGTTTGTTTGTTTTTTTTTTGGTAGATCACGATGTAGTGTTTTTAAATTCACTTACTTTTTTATACCTAGGGTCATAAGTTTTTAATTAAAAAATGTCAAGAAAGTCCTGCCATAACAGAACACCCACACACACTCCTTGGGAGAAGACAGAGAACAAGCTCTGCAGATGTTAGATGTGTTGGTTATTGAGGTACTGGAGGGCACTCAGACACAAAGGGTCTCTTGGAAGAATCTGGTCAGAATAGAAAAGAACATAGTGTGCAGTCAAGTGAGGAATCATGATGCAGATGCTCTCATGCAGTGAGCAATAGCAAGGCTATAATATCAATAATCTGCATGTTAATGAGTCAGAAGTCTTCAGATTAAAGCTTCTCCAAGTGAGCTGTGAGACAGCAGACCTTGGCAGCTTTATTACTGTTGAATAGAACAGCTTTTTTATTACTCATTTATAGTGGTTTTCCCTGTCACTTTCATGGGAAATATAAGTCCTCTAAATGTATCTTTCTATTCCAGAAATAGAAAAATCATGCCTTTTCTACATTATTGTGTTGGTGTTGTCATAATCTTTGCTATGGTGAGGATTTTTGTATCTATGGGAATGCAAAAGAAGTGTATGGAGCGCTAAACAGGGCTAAAACCTAAAGCTAAAGACTAAGTTCTTAAGTTACTTTTAAGTTTCAGTTTTTGTTTTTATTTCACTCTGGGATGAACCCAAAACTTCTGGATGTTTTGGAAATCAAAACTATGTCAAAATGTATGTTTTCTGTCTGAAAGGGTCAGGTTTTCCATTCTAGTCTCTTTCTGATTAGAAGTGACCAGGAAGTCCTTAACTTCACAACTTAACTTTTCTGCGTGAGAACACCCTTGAGAATGTATCAGGAAAATATTTCATCTTAAAAAACAAACAAACAAACAACAACAAAAAACCACAGCAATCTCTAACAAAAACACACTTTATGATTATATTCTAAACAGTGGTAATGCTAGGCCCACGGATTTTGACACAGCACAATAAATACAATAAACCATGCCCAAAGTAGTCCAAACTTCAATAGCCAAACCAGAGAAAGGATCTGTTTATTCCTTATTGTAGAATGCTGCTAATGAGATCTAAGACGCATGGGTTGCTCCATGGGCAGGTCGATACCTACCTCACCTACCAAGCCTGAGTCACAGTGACCAGGACACAGAATTTGCCATTGCTATTAAGCACTGTGGTCACCCTTCAGCTGAGGATCTGCCCAGAGCCCTAATGTGAGCTGTCTGAAACCTTGAAGCCAGTTGTGGTGCATATTGCCCATTTGACCAGTTGGGCTCATCCATATGGATGAGTCCTGTAACGTCTACCACTGGGTACCCATCAGACTTCTCTGTGAGAGACGGCGGTAGTGCCAAGGGAAGGAGAAGGACAGCGCCTGCTCAGGAGACCTGTGAGAGCCCTGGGAAATGAAAGACAAGTGAGCAGAAAACAGATTATTTCTACTGGTGGGGCATGGAGGGTCTCTGCATTAGGCACAGCCTGGGCAGAATTACATATACCATGAAGTTTCTGATACCTGATTATTTCACCCCAGCTTTAGGATACTGTAGTTTTAACATACTCTCCCTGGGTGAACTCATTTGGGTGCCTACCTCCAAGGCAGGATTCACTGCCTGAGGATTCCAAACTGAGGGATGCATTTACCTGTCACTTGCCAGCAACCTGCATGAGACCAACCACTTACATCCTTACGTCTGGAGTAGGGGAAAGAAAATCTGATAGATGACAGCCTGGCTGCCTGGGGGTCAGATACTGTTTTGCTCAGCTACGTAGCTGTGAAATCCTTTTGTAAATCTAGCCATAACAAACCTGGCTATGGTCATATATGAAATATGTTGCAGTCCTGTTTCTTAAGCACAGAGACTGGATTGGCACATCTTTTTTTTTTTTTGTCTCTGTATTCAAAGTAATTGAGCAAAAGCACAGTTATTTATTTTTTAAGGCTCATTACAATAACAATTCAAATTCTTCTCAGACAAGCAAGACAACTGAAGAATGAAAGCTGAAAATTCTCTTCTTGTCTTACTCACAGAGCTCGAACTCCGCTACCTCACCAAACCTCCATGACCCATGAACTGAAATCTTGGTACAACAATAGAAATTTAGCTCTCCTCTTTCATTGTTACAGGATTTCAAACCTGTATGTGAGATATTAACTGTATAGATTCTGGTAAAATTGGATCATGCAACTCTTTGGAAATGGAGAAATTAGTAATATCTGGATAACTTGAATACAACGTTCTGTGTCTTCTGCAAACTTTAGCAATCCACAACACTTAATGGATTATGTAACAATTTTTCTCTTCCCTGTAGAAGTATATTGAAACACTGAAAGATCTCCCATATCTTAGCTAGCAGTTAAAAACACTGAGCCATAATTAAGCAACAAAACCCTGTACTGTGTGAAACAAGCAAGTTGCCTCACAAAGGCAAGGAAACTTCAGCATGGGCCCAAATTTTCTTGTGGAGGCAATTTTAGAAATACCAAGTATGAGATTAATTTAGATCACACCGCTTGTTCTTCTACTATTAGTCTGTGAGTACATATATAACATAAACGATATCAAAATAAAACAAAACTAGCATTCTCCTATTTCCTCTATTGGTCTCTCTCAAAATGATTAGATAAGAGCAAGATATTCAATAAAACATTTATGAGAAAACTCCTGCTTTTACTAGCAAGAACAATGAATGCACTCACCCCATAAAAAATGGATTCAGGTAGATTACAGGAAAATCAGACCCTTCCTTTTAGCTCCTACCCTAGGAAGCACTTGCAGGTTCAGGTCTTAAATCAGGATATCATGGCATATGGAGTGAGTTTCAACTCTGTAGTCTTCAACTGCTGCAGGTAAAGCAGTGGCAAGATCTGCAAGAGAAAGGTAGTGGTAGTTGTCTGCAGCAGTTCTCTCTAGGGTAGTTTTGGACCCTTCCATTGATATCTACTGTCACTGGCCCAATGAATCTATGCAATGCATTGTTTTAGGCTCTGCAAAGAAAGAGCACTGTCAGACTTGTTGCCTTGATGTCAGATATTGATGCCAGTCACCATGGGCTATGGGGTGGCTGCAGGTGAGCACTGAGCACCTATCCAGGTCAGCTGGTACCACTGCAAGTTTCATGTCAGCTGAGCCAATGTAAGACAGCAGTGTCAGCTCAGGTTTGGAAGCCCAGGAGCTCAACCAAAGCTGGAGCTTAAATATTTGTGTGCAGTATGGAGATGAGGCAAGTTTTCATGGAAGTGCAAGTGCTGGCCTGAGCTTCAGCTGGGTTACCCTCACCTCCCACCACTTTTCTTGTGAAGGCCAGGGGGCGTAATTTTTGTCCCTTGAAATGCAGCAAGATTTCTTACTTGCCTATCTATGACCCCTTTCATTTCCCACCTGCTACTGCTACAACATCCCCCTGCAGAAGCGTGCACGGTAAAGCAAGCCCCAGTGGTTTGCTTTTGCATAAAAGTCTTTAAAGGGATGCTATTGCCTTGGTCCAAAATAGCATTAATGTCTTGACTGCTCCAGCTCTCCTGTTCCTCCACTTGCTCAGGTTTTGGGACAGGGAGGCCAGGAAAGGAAGCTGAATGTGACTTAACATTGGAAATAAAGCATTCAGAATATTTAATTCCTGCAGTAGCTAGTTCTGTTGTGCATGCCTTTTTACAATGTTGTTGAAGGCATCTAGCAGCAGGGGTAACTGCCTCCTTGTCATGTAGGCTGACAAAGACATAAAGGTGTAAAATAGGTTTTTCTCTTTCATTTTATGTGATAAAGGTAAATTCCCTTTCCTGAGAGCCCCCCTACCTGAACTGTATTGTTGCTAATTTACTATTTCTAACACAGTAATGTGTTGGCTCCATAAGAGATCGATGTTCTGTACACAAAGTGCTCCACATAAATATAACAACAAAGAGACATTCTAGAAGCACTTAAACACAATAGTATGCTTTCTACAGCACAGTTACTTGCTACTTTTTACTCACATTTATCTACCAGGTTTCAGTTGCTAATGTCTCCAGCACTGCAAATGTTTAGGAACAATTTTCCATGTGTTTCCTCCTCCTCTAAACCTTAGCAACAAGCCCAGAAGTTTGACTTCTCCAGTATGTAAAACCGTCTATAGAGAAAGGGGAGGTTTTTGTCTGAGATGTTTCGAACAGTGTCGGGCTGCCCTGATTTCCCATCTCATGCATAGCAGGGCAAAAAGGGGCTGCCACTCTCTTAGCATTTTTTAAAATGTCATCCTCCCCAAAATGCCATCGTTGTTAACCTGTGAATTTCTGTATGCCACTTAAATGAACCTCCCTCCCCCAGCCTCTGATAATCCAAGATTTTAAATGTTTTTAAAGAGGCGTAGGACTAGAATGATCTGAAATACATGGAAATCCCAGGAACCTCTTTCAGAAACAACCTGTCTAGACATAAGAATAACTTGGGTTCCATCTTTATGAACTAAATTATTCCTCCTCTTTTGCTCAGTCCTTCTTCCTAAAGCTCAGTTTGTAGTGTGTCATCTGCCTGAGAACAAACAGGGCTCCTCTTCTCTATCTGCAATGGTAATTTCTGCTTAAGCAGCCTCAGATCACAGGCTAAGAGCTCAGTAACTATTCCTGGCTCTTTAACTCATGAGTTAACAAGGCTATACATGCTCCCTACATCTCCTAGATTTCACTCTTAACAGTAGACTGGACACAGCATCAATACATAAGCCATGATTCATAAAGCCATCACCTCAAATATAGGGCTGCTCTGTGAAAAGGGAAGGTATGGAAAATGAATGTTTGTTTTCCAAGAAAGCAAAGAAAAAATAATTGCAAAGTCAATCATGGCACAGTTCAAACAACAGCTACCTTTCTGTGGTTGGCTTTGAATATCCTGCAGATATTGATTTTGTTTTTGATTTCCAGAAAAAAAAAGAAAGTAAAATACAATTCCTTTGTGTAACTAGGGACATGTGCTATGGTCAAAATGGAAGTCTGTTTACCACTGCTACATAAATGCCTATTATGAACAGTGTTTACCTACGCTGCAATTTATACAGAACAAATTCTGTGCTGGGGCAGTTTTCTTAAGACAATAGGGTGCCTGAAGCAAGTTCTAGGTGGGACAGAGCTGCCAGAATCAAGAACCAAGAGGCAAAGACCCGTACTCAAACTGTGGGTTTATAAATGCTAGGAGCAGTTTGCACATAGACCTTCAAGTTCCCAAGAATCACAGCTCTGTATGACCCCAGAACAGACCCAGTCTGGACAGCACCAAACCTTTTAGCAGCTAGTTTATACCCAAGCACGATGACAGTCCAGAATTTAGGCATTCCCATCTGTAAGTGCTAATGGGAATTGTGTCCAGCGGGGCATCTGCAGCGTATGCTGTCCGTATCAGACTTCCTACAAAACAGTTATTACGGCTGGTTTCTTTTGCTCATTCGTTTGTTTGTTTGTTTCCATGAAATGGGAAGTAGGAAAATTGCTGCCACATCCCAACTCTGCTTTATACCATATTGGACAGGTTAGACTGATCAACACAGGAAGCGGAATATCCTGTTTCAGGTTGGAGAACAACTTTTTAGTTGGGCAGATAATGATAGGGCAAGGGGGAATGGTTTTAAACTAAAAGAGGGGAGATTTAGATCAGATGTTAGGAGGAAATTCTTCATTCAGAGGGTGGTGAGGCACTGGAACAGGTTGCCCAGGGAAGTTGTGGGTGCCCCATCCCTCAAGGCGTTCAAGGCCAGGCTGGATGGGGCTTTGGGCAACCTGGTCTAGTGGGTGGCGTCCCTGCCCATGGCAGGGGGGTTGGAACCAGATGATCTTTAAGGTCCCTTCCAAACCAAACCATTCAGTGATTCTTTGACTCCTCACACCAGAGCCAACCCTAAATAGATACTACCCATCTCTCAAGTGTGAGTTAAACTGAGAAGTGTTTTTTTGTTCTCCCTTCTGGAAATCCTGACAATATGCAGAAAAAAAAAGCCTCTGAGGATGCTGGAGATGAAAATGCTATGCAGGAATCCTAGTGGTTTAGGCATGTATCAGTAAAGAGGAAAGCCTTACCCCCACTCCCAAGACTGTACCCAATTACCTGAATTAATTTAAAGTATGCTAATTCTGTGGGGATCCTGTTCTGAGGTCACGTTTTAGATGCAGAGATGTAGACATACAGTCTCTACTGATACAACTGACTTTTGTGTGATACTGTCTGGACACACTGATGTGCAGATGTGCCCAAGCAATTGTGTCCTGCCTTGCAAGTGACTCTGATTTCACATGCAAGTCCTGAGGTCCCTGCCTCAGGTGGCTAGAACAAGGAGCCAGTAATGCTAAGGCTGTGGTTTTCAAGCCCCTGAAAAACAGACGTTTCTCTGTTTACAGGCTGGGAGACTGCTAGGGCAATGTAGCCTACGTGTCTGGCCTGACCATGTATTTTTCCTTAACCAATCCCTTCCAGTGACTGCTGGAAACAGAATAATGAGCTACAGAAACCTTTGTGACCCCATGCAATGCCGTTCTTGTGTGACCCTTCCCACCTGTTACAGGGAGCACACCTACCATGGCCCAGGATTTGACCCCAGGTTTCAAGCAGTGAAAAGCTACTCTTTGCAGCAGCTCACTTTCAAGCATTTATTTGGCTCGATCTTTGTGCAGTCATGTCTGCAGGGAGAAGCAGATGAAATAACCTGTAATACACTGGAGATAGAGACAGTTGTCAGTCACTTCCTATTTCAGAAAAAGATTTGTCGTCTCTTGCTGCTAACAGCTCCATCACCTTGCCCACTGTCCTGTTGTGTATTTTATCAAACTACCTTGGCCAAAGTTCTCCACTGCAGTTATAATCAGTCAGACTTGGATCAGGATCTAACTGCAATGTGTGTCATTATGTTGCAGTATCCACGTTCTGATTTTTTCACCAGAAGCATTATAATACAAATGTCAAAGAAAAATGCTCAAAGAATTGTACTAATCCTGAACCAAACATCAGTCTGAAATGCCTCCTCTCTGACCTTCTCCACATTGAACTGGAACTAAACTTGAACTTTTTTTTTTTTTTGAGGTCTTCATTGATCCTGAGCCATTACTGAGCTAAGAAAAGAATGAACTTCTAGTTACTGCTTCAGCACAATGGACCGATTAAAAGCTGCCATTTTCTGACAGAAAACAAAAGTTCAGCTTGGAGACTGCCCACACTGAGATCTGCAGAGCAGTGTGGCCCTGCAGCCTCTCCCTCCCCTCACTTGAATGTTTGGCACAAAGCTTTGCCTCTGCAAGATGACACCCCATACTGCTCCACAGACACCAAGAGGGGACATGTTCAGCATGGGAACTTAAGGTGCCTTAATAAGCAAAGCTCTGAGACAGGCATGGCTTTACCCTTGCTTCCTATTCCCTTATTCTTCCTATTCGCTTCTTTAAGTACAGGTACCATCGCTGGAGTACCTCACTACATGGGTAGGTGTTTAAACCTGAACATATGAGAAGTGTGTGTGCAAAACTGGGCTCACAGGGTCATTTCTATCACCTGTCCTTTTGTTTCTTACCTCAATTCTGGCACCTCTTGCATTTCTGCTATCTCTGCTCTGGTTTCTTCCTCCCACATGCCAGATTTGGGGTAATGAAGTGATGGAGCTGTGCTGGGAATATAAAATGGGAAACAGAGGTTGAAGCTTCTTGCCTTCATCTGCAAGTTTACTCCATCATATGATCTTTCCATTTGTAAATGTTGTATTTCTCAGTTTTGTCTGGTTTCTAAACCCTGTTAGCTCTCAACCAGCTTTAGCTTTATCTCAGCCCATTGTGGCAGTGAACAGGGAAATGTGGTGGTTTGTTTCCTCGGAAATGCCATTCTGCTGTTCTCTTCAGGCATTAATATTATGTGTTACAGCAGTTTAAAAATTCAGTGATAATTATGTACTCCAGTAGAGATGACTTCATTGGGATGAGGGGTAAGTGCTCCTTTTTTTTATCCCAGACCAGGGCAGGCACATCTCTCCCATACTGCACCGTTTGACTCTGGGAAGACAACTGCATTGTGCCCCAGTGACATCAGGGCTTTGTCTACCCAGGAGTGCCCTCTGCTCAAAGCAACACTGGCCTTCATCAGTGGGTTGCAGTGGCAGCTCAGTGGGCTTCTGAACAGACATTTTGCCTATAACATCTTCAGTGTATACATTCAGCTTTGGGGAGCCAATAGAATTAAGCTGATATAAAATCTGGAATGTAAGAAACAAATATTCTAAGCAGAGGTTTGTTATCCAAAACTGACTACTGATGGATAGAAACTGATCAAAAACTCTGTCCATGAGAAAGAACAAGGTTACATGCATCAGGGGAAAACAACTTTAGGCACCTTTTTGTAGAGTGGGGGTGGGTCTGGGTTCAGTAGAGCTGAACTGCAATTACTTCTCAAGTCCAACTGTAGTGTTGAATTTCAACATTTCCCATTTTAAATTGAGCAAAACTTCACTTGCATAAGCCCAGAATTGATGACATGGCAGCGTAGATCGAATTTATAGCCCTATTATCAACTCTTAACTACTCTAAAAGGAAGCCAGTTCACTGTCTAATCCTGGTCTTTAAGCAGCTTGCTGTCATTCGTGAATTCACTCTTCCCTTCCAAAAAACACTTGTTTCTTTTGTTTCCAAAAGTTTTGAAGGGCCTTTTCCTGTGCCAGCTAACTAATATTGCACAGGAGCATTAATTTCCTCCTGTTTGTATTTGTAAAAGACATTGATTTACTGCATGCACGAGTACCGTGCTGATGAAACAGACAGTAGGGTTTAGAGCTCTTGAGAAATCCAGGTCTTTAGCACAAAGAGCCTCCCAATGACAATAAAATGGTATTTTGGATAACTGTTGATACAAAAACCTTTCTAGCAAGGCAACACAGCCAGTACTCCTGCCAGTCAGGGTAGGTGCCCCATCTGCACAAACACTGTCCAATTTGGAGCAATCAAGCAGAGTACTTTCACTGGCTGTCACATTTTCAACATATTTTCTCAGTTCTTCCATCAAACCTCAGCCAGTGGTGGTAGATACTGGCAGACACCAATCAGTTCCTGAATAATATCAGCATTTTCCTTCACTCACTGAACTTAAACACCCAGCTTCAGTGTCTGTTGCACTGTAGCTTTCATCAATTGAGTGAGAAAAACATATACATGCAGCTGCTGAAAAACTAATTCATACTGGCACCTCAGTGACCTTTTCAAACCTTTGCATCATTGCAGAGGCCCAGCCACAGTGTTCATGTTGAGGTCATCACTCAGTGGAGCTCAAAGGGACAAGCTCTTCTCCAGTAGTCCAAAATGCATTTGAGTTATGAAGGAATTAATTGTAGGCTATTTCCTGTGTTGGCCCCTTCTGTTTCTCATTAGGTTCTTTGTTTTCTTAAAAACAAACAAACAAACCAAAACCAAAACAAAAACAAACAAACAAACAAAAACAACTATGTCAGGAAAACTCTCTCTTCTGTGTTTTAAATCAGTTTGCAGATTTGATAACAGTCTCAGTGCTGTTCGTTTGGATGGAGCTTTGAGTAGAGGACTGCACCCAAACAAACTTCTTCTTGTCTCCATGGCATTTTGGGCAAACATCCTCTCTGCCTGGAGCTGTGGGACGGGATGCTGCAGCGC
Source organism: Chauna torquata (assembly GCA_013399475.1). Lineage (NCBI taxonomy): Eukaryota > Metazoa > Chordata > Aves > Anseriformes > Anhimidae > Chauna > Chauna torquata. The sequence goes on along the minus strand of VXAL01000431.1, from coordinate 464,915 downwards.
CCGGGGCACCCTACTGCTGGGAGGAGAGAAGAGAGGGAATCAGCAAGTGAGCCCACCCGGGCTTACTTCATGCCCTAAGTCGTACTCTTCTGCAGAAGGGCTGATAACAAATGAGCTGCTTCACGAAATAGAGGCTATCACAGTAGTGAAGGTAACTTTCAGATCATTTCAGAAAGCTGAAAATGGCCTGAAAATGGCCCAGGGGAGTAGGTTCCCTGAAACAACAACTTGCAGGGCCAGGGTGCAGAGGGCTTGACCAAAAGGGTGTTCGTGACTCTTTAGGAGATCTCTTCTGGACAGCAATGTGTGCCCTGTTTGTTGCAATAATTGTTGCTATTATGTAAAATCAATGGAGCAGATATAGGTTGCAGATGGGCTGTCTTAAAGGCTGCAAGTCCAGCAGCCTGAACTGGGGCAAGGGATGGAGCCTTTGGTCTTGGCAGGAAGAAACGGAGCAAGTTGTTGTGGTGGTTTTACCCAGCTAAACAGCCGACCTCCACCACAACCGCTCACTCACTCCCCCTCCTCAAAGAAACAGGGGGAGAAAATATGATGGACAAGGGCTTAAGGGTTGAGATAAGGACAAGCAGGTTACTCACTAATTACCGTCACGGGCAAAACAGACTCAACATAGGGAGATTAATATAATTTATTACTGTCACTAGCAAACTAGAGCAGTGAGAAACTAAAAGCAAACTAAAAACACCTTCTCCCCATCCACCCTCTTCTACCTCCTCCCCCCAAGCGGCGCAGGGGAACGGGGAGTGGGGGCTGCAGTCAGCCCATATCGCTCCGTCTCCGCCGCTCCTTCATGGTCGCTCTCTGTTCTCCTGCTCCAGCGTGGGTTCCCTCCCACGGGATGCCGTCCTTCCTGAACGGGTCCTGCGTGGGCTTCCCACAGGCTGCAGCTCTTCA